>JARFXV010001851.1:202500-447841 GCA_031761425.1 Cosmopolites sordidus
TTGTTTTGCGTTATTTCCGTGTTTTTGAGAAATGTTTCCATACTGCTGGTATATGAAGGGCATCATCTCGTCTATTTAATTATCATTTCTTTTCTATTTCTAGTGCTTCTCTAAGTATGCGTGTTCTGTAATGGTATATAGATGCTATTTGTTTGGTGTTCGCGAATTCGAATCTATGGCCTGCTTCTTGGCGGTGTTGTATTTTGATGTTCTTGTACTGGCCTTGAAATTTGTCTGTTTGTCTGTCCTATATATTGTTGTTTACAGTTTGCGCATAGTATACTGTAAACAACACACCCTAGTTTTCCTGTAATAATTTATCCTTAGGATTCTTCATTTTGATTATTGGGAAATTTTGATATCGTTTTCTGTGTTTTGAAAAGTGTTTAAATATCGTGTTTTCTAAGAATTCTTGCAACTCTATCGGTGACTCCTTTGATGTATGGCAGGAAGGCTTTTTCTTTAACGAGTTCTGCATTTTCTCTTCTAACCTTTTCTGTATTCATTTGTTTATTTATAGCTTTCTTGGTGATGTTTTTACCATATCCATTTTGTTTGAAGACTGATTTTATGTGCTTTAGTTTTTTTTGTCTTGTTCCCAGCTCCGTTAGGCGATAGGACTTTGAGATTAAGGTATTTACGACTGACTGGATTAGAGTTGGATGGTGGTGTGATTCTGCATTCAAATATCTCTCTGTGTGGGTTGGTGTTCTATATACGGTACGTTATAGTTTTCCATTTGGTTTTCTTGTTAGCAGGAGGTCTAAAAATGGCAGGTTCATGTTTTGTCCGATTTCTAATGTGAATTTGATTTTCTGGTGTATGTTGTTAATGTAGGTTAAGAAATCATTTAGGTCTTCTCGGTTGTGCGGCCTTGTTATAAAGATGTCGTCTACATATCGCTTCCATAGCTTAGGTTTTATTGTTGCGTGTGTTAGGGCTCCTTTTTTTTCGAAATATGTCATGTAGAGATTGGCTATAGCTAGTGAAACTGGAAAACTGACTCGTTTATGATGAAATAATGTTTATTGGCTTGGCAAAAGTAGAATAGGTTAAAACTTGTCTTAATTCAATAAAATTGTTAAACAAGGACTGTTATTAAATTATGTTTAAATTATGTCTGTCCTGTAAAAACACTAACTGGTTGAATGCTGGTGTAACGCCATCTATGAATGAATGAATAAATACTAGAAAAGTGTGAATATTCTTCTTTTAGAATATTTTCAAGATAAAGATCTAAATTAAAGGTTTATATTTAATCTAAAGATAAAGATCTTTATTTAAAATTGTAAATGTTAGTCCTGTTATATCGGTTAAATTGTAAATGACAAATTTTTCGAATCAGTTATTTTGAATTAACTAAATTTAATTTTTATTAAAGCAAAATTATTTTCAATAAAGGGATTCTTCTTGATAAGAACAAAAGTCTATTTCTCAAAAATATACCGTAAACTGGGGTTACATTGGCAAACTTTTAATGTTTTCCAAACTTTTTAAAACAATTATTAATAAATATACTTTTTATTTAATGTTCACATGCCACCCCGATAATGGGTGTAAAAGTAAACAATATTAAGTAGTAAACATATCTTTATTACAAGTCCTAAAAGTAACAGGTTTAGTGAAAAAGAAACACAGGATTAATCTTCATCTTCATAAAATGCACATATAAAATATGGATCTTTACTTTCTTTATGACAGATACAACAAACCCATTTCTTATATATACATTGTAATCAGTCTACTCCCTTATATGTGCTCCATTTTGTTTTTCAAATACAGCATACATCATCGTTTTTTTTTCTTTGATTGAGAAAGTTTAGGCTAAGACTCAACTGACTGCGTTGGTGCTTCGTCAGAGAGTTGCACCACTTGACCTGGCCTATTTTTTTTACCACGTTTACGACTTCGTTCATTCGTCACACCCCAATTTTCTCGTAAGAGATCAATGAGAGATGAATCAAAAATACGTGCGTGAATCGAGGAAGTGTTTACTATGTTAGTTAGTCCATTTTCTTCAATGACTTTACAAGAATCAGGAAGTTTTTTTAGAACTTCATCTGACGAGAACGGCTGAAGGCCTGTTGCTTTGAAACCTAATATCAAATTCTCCTTAGACTTGTTTTCTAGGCCAAACCATAAAAATGAAGAAGTCCAGGAAAATGTTCCTTTGGAATGGACCCTTTTATACGTGATTCTTTGCGCCACGTATCTAGAATTTTACGCCACTTTTTTTCATCAGTGCAAAAACTCACACATCTAGTGGTTGCATTAAATGTGCAGCATTGGGTTGCAATGGAGTCATATATATGTTATTTTCTAACGAGGCTTTTATTACAGCTGCAGAAAAATGAAATGCTAAATTGTCGCCGATTACAATTGTAGTACTGCCTATTACATTATTTATAATGTGTGAAACTAAACAATGAAAACAACACTTCTAAAATAAGTTCATGTCGAACCACCCACTTGGACTGTTTGCATCGATTGTTCCTGTAGGTCCCCCAGAAGTCCAATTATTATATAAGTTCATGGCTTTGTAGATAATCATTGATAGAAGGAGGTCGCCGTTGGCATTTCCAAAGACGATGATGCTAATAGCTGTACAAGAATGTTCTTGCACTCTTTCAAGCCTTTTGGTACCTCGAGAAAGACTTTTCTACTTCCAAGGTCATCAGTTATGTTGGTTTCATCATAATTATACACAGAGGAGCTAGTGACATTCAAGAGGTGGGTTTTAATGTTCTCAAGAAAACTCTGTTATTTGCAGACGGCAAAAAGAAGTTCTAGTTGTTTTGATGTTAGATGCTGTTCTGATAGAGAGATTATTCCGACGCATGAAATTCACGATATAATCAGGTCCTGGTATTTTTTTGTTAATGTTTAATAGTCCTACCTTGTTATCCAGATATTTTTATATTCTTATACCCAAAAGTTCAATACGGAAGTCTGATATTGCAACTTGACGTAAAGTGTCCGCAATCAAAGTTTCTTTCTCGGGACTTAATGTAAGAGGACCGCTAACTTTTTTATTGTGTGTATCACTTAATCTAGTTTGAATAATGCCACGAGGTATTTTCCACTTTTTACATGCTTTGGCTTGAGACAAGCGCTTTTTAATATCTTCTAGTGCTTTGTTTAGGTCATCGTCACTATAACTGCGATAATTACGCGCCTAATGCACTAACGTATTTGCGAGGTATCGTAACGCAAGACACAACCTCTCGGTTACCTCCCTCAAAAAAGTTCCTTAAAACAATGGTCAAAAACGCGAAATGAAATTGCGCAGTTATTAAATCGCCGATCAAAAAGCTATGTTAAGAACTATCATTTTAAGGAAATATGAGTAAGAGCATATTTTGCAAATAATAATTGATGATTATTTAATATACACAAAATGATATTTTTTAATAGTATATTCACAAAAATAATAATTTTAGATCTGTTGTTGGACTGGGCGATTTGTATTTTTCTTTGTAATAACGCGTTTACATAGTTATTAATAATACTGGTATAAAACCCGAAAATATTCACTCTCAAAGGACTAATAAAAGTATTGTAGAAAAAAGACGTTAGTGGAACTACGAGATCCGCTGGTTGTCTGGAAAACAAAGCCCCATGAATAAAAGATCAAAAACTGCAACTGGATGCGACTGGAAATAAAAATAGGTGTCTGCAGTGTACTTAATGAAAACGACATGAGAGGAATTATCTGTGACCGCGGGGGTGCCGTTTTCATTCGGAAAAATTAAAAGTTTTCCGAGTGTCCTGCGGGGACAGATAGTTTTACGAGCGGCGCTGCAGCTGCTGCGTTACTTTCTTTTAGTTTGTCGGGCACCTTCAACCTCGGCAAATTAAAAATTCAAACAAAAATAGAGAGATTTGTTTTTTATTATAATTTCGGAGACAAATTTAATTTCCCCAGTATTTTAAGTTGAAAAATAAAGGTATTTTAGCAAGAAAATGATTTAATATAGTCAGAATCAAAAAAATTACTATCGCTTTTTACTATTTTCTGTCTAATGTCCAAAAGTTTAGCATATTTACTAATGGGATATCTACGCCTATGATACTCAAAAATTGTGATGGGTGTTTATTTTAGACCGTTTTTTAGAGTAGAAACATGATATCTTATTTTAACAGATCAAGAGTAACTGCTTTGTTAGAACAGGGCTTTAATCAAAGTGATATGGAGAAAATTGTAGGGGTTTCCCAAAATGCTGTATCAAAAACTCATAAAAAACTCCAATAGACAAGTGACGTATAGGATCGCCCCAGAAGTGGTAGAAAACGATGTACAAAAGCTGCACAAAACCGGCAGATATCAATGATAGCTCGAGGAAATCGACTGGAATCTACAAGTGTTATATCAAGGGAACTTGTGTAAGCTTGAAGGGGTAAATGTTTCACGACAAACAATAACACGCAGACTGAAAGCGGTAAATTTTAAAGACCACGTAAAGACCTTTACGTGTTCCCAAACTAACCCTTCAACAAAAAAATGTAACACTGCAAGTGGCTCGAGAAATAGTGGATCATAGTCCTAACTGGAATAACGTGATGTTCTCCGATGAGATGATAATTGGCTTGGGTTTCTGATTCACGGTGAAATTTAGTTTGGGGAGCTCCAGGTCGACAAGCTCGACTAGAAACAGCTCAACCACGTATCCCATTTGTAGGTGGAAGCGTGGTGTTTTGTGGTATTATGAAAGATACACGGACACCTCTACTGGTGTAAAATAATAAAATAATAAAATAATTTTACACACATTGGTCATTTGGTGTGGAGTTCTATTTGGTATTAATAAAAGTTGCAATAAAATGATGATAACGTAAACAAGAACAAGAAAAACTTAATATCAATAAAAAAGTGAAGTGTTTGAATATTACAAACTTTTGGACATATGTGTATTTGGTTGAATAGAGATGAAAGTTAAGAGAGTATAATACAGTTCAGTATAACTGGTGATATTTTGTTTAGGAATACGTAAATAGCATCATGCAGACTTCTTCTGAATGCCATACATATATTCATCTCAATCATCTATTTTTTTTATAGAAACATCTGTAAAAATTCGTTTAATGGCTCCAAAAATATTCAGTGAAGGCAAATTAATCCAAATCAGTACACTTCACATTCACTTTAAGATCCATAATATTTAAAAAAATATTAAATTCCTGCCATAATATTAAATAGTAATCACATGCCACAGATATAATATGTTAATATTTTCATATAGATCTTAATACATGACAATTAGGAAAATTTTTAATTCCATATTTATTATAAGAAATCAACTTGAAAAATAATAAATTTCACTAAATTACTAATTGGATTGGAATATATTGGATTATTGGACGGCAAATAAATTTTACTTTCGAAAATAAACTTCTCCTTTATAAATGCGTAATAAAACTTATCTGGATTTAGGAAGTTCAGCTATTCTGTCAGACATAGAAATCCTCGAAATATTTCGGAATAAATTACTATTATTATTAATTATAATTGATATAGTGAGTTGTGTGCGATCACCACCCGTCATTAAAATGGCCAGTTGACCCGGCCTGGCCCCGATCGTCTCTCCCAACTGCTATCCTTGCGTTCGTCTGGAGCTCGGCTGATGACGGCTGAAAGGTTAGAAACCAGTCCCGAGAGACATGCAGTGACGTATATATACATATATATATATATATATATATATATATATATATATATATATATATATATATATATATATATATATATGTATATATATGTATATATATACATGTATATATAAATATAGGATAGATATATGATGCAGGTAGCGACAGTCCACCTTGATGATCTTGAGGTTGGAATTATTGTAGAACGAGGTATGCCAGGGTGACGCAATATCGTCTCTTCTTGCCTGCCTTGAAGAGGTGTTCCGTAATCTAGATTGGGAGCAGGATATAATAAAGATTAATGCTGCGTACTTAAACCGGCTTAGATTTGCAGATAATATATTTCTTATTTCACAAGATCCAGAGGAGCTGCAAAGTCACATACAAGAGCTGTAAGAGGCTGGAGAACCATTTGGCTTAACGATAAACCAGAAGAAGAGTAAGGTCATGTTCAATAAATTTACTGAGGACAAAAAAATTTCTATTTTAGGAAAGGCTTTGGAAGTTTTGGATCACTACATATTCCTTGGACAGAGGATTTCAATGGAAGGGTATACTGCCCGAGAGGTGAAACGACGTGTTAAATGTGACTGACAGGCTCAACATAGTGTTTAAGAGCAAACTACTACTTTGCCTGAAAAGAAATGTGTTTGATCAGTGTATCTTGCCCGTTATGACGTACGCAAGTGAAACGTAAACACTCACAACAGCACATCGCAGTCAATTCAAAAACTTCTGGTAGCACAGAGGAGAATGGAAATATGTATGCTTGGCATTACTAGACGCCTTAGAAATCTTTGTACATGGATTAGAGAACAAATGAAAGTGAGTGACATAATTGGAAGAGTAAAGGAATTTAAATGGGGGGGGGGGCGGTGATGTAGCCAGACGATGGGATGAAAGATGGACTAAGGTGATCCTAGAATGATGATTTCGGTATTGGAATCTGTTCCGATGGAAGTATCGGGAACTTTTTCACTATAGACACTGGCTCTGTATGTCTAGATGTTCCTATGCAAGAAACAGTGTCTAATGGAACATATGATGAACAAACCTAGGAAGAAGAGGCTATTGATACATATCAACAAGCAATTAATGTAACGTAGTAATTAAAACGCTTTGTTGTAGCACATGGAGACCTGTCAGCTTTCGATTTGATCAACCCTTCCTGGTGAATTTTGAGATTTTCTTGATTACCTGAAGGATATCGAATTTTCAAAAAATCGCACTTTTTTCGTTTTTTTACTAATAACTTCAAAAGCGGTCCAAATTCAAACTTTTTTTAATTCTTGTTTTCATGTAGTTCATGTATGCGATTTTTAAGTTTTAAAATTTAGATCTCATTTTTTAAACTGTATGACCTCTTCGGTTTTCTTAAACATTTTTGGTGGTAAACTTTTATCCATTCTACAAATTTTAAACCCAAGTAGATCGTGGGATTATGTTAATTACTATTTTTTGCGATTTTTTAAAATTAAAAAATTTTTTTCGCTGTTTACCATTCTTAAAATTACTTTTTTTCATTGTCTAATCTTTTTTTTGTCATTTTAAATCTATTTTTCTACAATTATAATATTAACAGGTTTCATAAATAAAGACTTAGATTTTTAGTTTGTAACAGAGCAATAATAACAAAATGTTTTATTCATTTGTGTACTTTTGAAAATTTTTCATTCATGGTTAACATTCGAACGAGAATATTCCTTAGTAATAATAGTTTCGTTATTTGTTGTTTATTAATGTTGTTTTATAATATGGTACAGAAAATCTATATAATATTAAATTGTACTGATTCAAGGTAACTGTTACGATGCCAAAAAATAACTCTAGATACCATATTATAGTACAAACCATACTTTTCACGCCATCACTAGTTACACAAATAAACCTTTCCCAATTTAATCCAATCCAATAAGGATGCCAGAACTATTTATCCAACAAGGGTGTCAGAACTTTAAAAAGAGTCACAATGATAGATAATTACAAGTGGTCCTTACATTCTCATAATCAAATTAAATATAGACCTGCAGTTGTGTGGTTTCAAATGAATGATGTGATGAACACCCGGACGGTGTGCCCATGAGTAGATTTTGTGTGCATGGATGTTTTTGAGTTTTGTGTTTTAATGATGTTAATCTTAAAATATAAAAAAATAATCAATTACATTAATTTTTTCAGTAAAAATCTAAAAACTGCTATTTTAAACCAAAAATACCTGAAGAATTGCCAGTTAATATTGGTTCAACTATCTCATTGTTTTCAGTCATAGCGTTAATATTCTCATCATCCACATCATTATCATTTACAACGACATCATTCAGATTAGTACTATCAGCAATAGAAAAATCGTTGTCTTCAACGTCGTGTCCATGATCGGTTAAAACATTTGTACTGTCAATATCAATTAAGTCAAATGAAGTTTCACTCATATGACTTCTTTCAGTCACGTTATTTGAAGTAGATGCAACTGTTTTTAAAGATGATAATCGTTTGCGGCACTTTGTACACAGACTCAAACGACATGATTGCTGTAATTGTTCACTAGCTGGTTTTAAACGTTTCTTCACTCGATGGTTTTCTAACTTTATACGATTGCAAGATTCATTATACCGATACTTAATGATTACCGATAATGATTATATGGTGATTTAAGAATATATAAGGTGATTTAGAGAAATAAAATACACAAACTGAGTAACTTAATGTTTAAAACTAAATAATATAGCAATTAAGTTAGCAATTAAGATGCAGGCTCTCAATTAAGATGGAAATAAACGATTAGACTGTCTGTATCATAGAAGATATTGATCTCTAGGTTTTTGTCAACAAAGAAACAACCAACAACGCCACCAAATTGTCCAAATTGCGTGGCTATTTTTGAATAGCATAAAAGATATTCTGCTGAGCTAATTTGTAAAAGGCCGTCATAAACAAAAAAATTTGTTATTATTGCTTTGCAAAATGCTAAAGCACTAATTTTTTATTTTTTAAACCTGTTTCATATAAAAATACTATAATTGTAGAAAAATAGATTCAAAATAACAAAAAAAAAAGATTACACAATAAAGAAAAGTATTTTAAAAATGGTAAACAGCGAAACATGTTTTTCAAATTTTCAAAAATCGAAAAAAATAGTAATTAACATGATACCACGATCTACTTGGGTTCAAAATTTATAGAATGGATAGAAGTTTACCATCAAGAGTTCATACAGTTTAAAAAACGAGATTTTAATTTTAAAACTTAAAAATCGCATATTGGAACACTATAAAGATTTTTTTTGTCTTTTTTTTATTGAAAATACACAAAAAAAAACAAAAATTAAAAAAAAAGTTTCAATTTGCACCATTTTTAAAGATGTTATGTATAAAAAAAACGGAATAGCGCGATTTTTTGGAAAATTCCGTCTTTTGAAGGAATAATTTTAAAAAATCAGTTTTTTCAGTGTCCGATTTGGCATGGATGTCCCATATATATATATATATATATATATATATATATATATATATATATATATATATATATATATATATATATATATATATGAGATTTTGACGAAACGTCGTCAAGAACCATTAATACCAGTTTTGGCAAAAATAAGAAAAAAATCCGTGTCAGCGGGTTTAGTGACAATAGCCATATTTTTGAAAATCTTGAAATTTGACATCCTAAGTTATATCTATAGGTACTGTAATAACAAATTTTCCAATTTTTGAGTGTTATTTTTTATAAAGTAATTGTAAATAACTATGCTATTAATCGCAGTCACAAATCAAACAATGAGCGATGTTAATTTAGAAAAAAAAATTATTGAGTCATGGTTTAAAAAATTATCAGTTAACTTTCACACTTCATCTTTAAAAAAAATGTACTACAATACCATTGCCAAGTTATTTCAAAAGATAGCTCGTTTAGTCAAGATTTCAAAATGGTACAATTGGCACTTTTCTTTCCACAAAAATAGTATTAATATTATTATTATTATATGCTTATTTTTCTGCAAAAGGTGCACATTTCAAAAAACTGATACCTTAAAAAAAACTTTTGTGTGCTCAAAAATGAAATTCACCAGTGTAAGTTAGATGAACAGATGTGATAGAGTGAGATAGATAGTGACGTTGTTCGACGGCGAATTAGAGAGGTCCAGATTGACATTTAATTGTAAGATGGCACATTTAGTGCCAAATATTTCAAAATGATACAATTGGCATTTTTCTTGCTAGAAAAAGAATATTATAGCCTTTTTTGCAAAAGAACCTTATTTCAAAAAAAAACTCAACGTAAAGGCAATATGTGTGAGTCTAATTAATGATCGGTCAATTATTTTATTAAGATAAAACTTAATCAAAATGAAACGAAAGGTATTATTGTAATACTTTTATTTATCACAATATTTTTCTTTAAAACTAAAGCAAATGCTCAAATTTTTTGACTTTGACATAAATACATGCCCTGCATCGCCTCATATATATATATATATATATATATATATATATATATATATATATATATATATATATATATATATATATATATATATATATATAAATATATATATATATATATATATATATATATATATATATATATATATATATATATATATATATATATATATATATATATTATTATTATATCGTATTATTAGTGTATTTTATTGCAGAAACTCATGTGAGTCATTGTTAGTCAATATTATTCAATTTGACCATAATGTTTTCATTATTCTTGTATATTTAGTTATTATATTATTTGTTATAATAGTTGATAGTAATTTCAAGTTTCTAACTACGGGCTTTTTTTAACTGCAATAACTTGAATATACCTTTTTCGAGCTGAAGTTACCGCGGCTGTAAGCACAATCATTGAAGGATTTAAAGTGTATATATTCCTATTACGGGACTTCGGATTGATCCCTTATCGTTATTTGTCGTCACTACTTACCCGTGGCGGGAGTGGACAATTTGCGCGCCTACTGCCATGTCTGTAACCATGTCTCAGGTTTTCTCTTCGAAAGCAAATCCTTGATCCTGACGATCGTGTTCAGGATAATGGGACAAACTTATTAAATTATTGTATTGTCATCGGTCCTTGATAAGTGTACAAAGTTTCAATATAATCTGACGTTTTGAAGTGGGTGAAAAAGACGTTCAAAGATTCCGTTACATAGATAGATACAGATGAAGCTAATAAAAGCGTGTTAAAAAAGAGAGAAAGAGGGAGAAGTCAGGTCGTCCGTTGCTTGGTCGACCAGGTAACCATTTCAATTTCAATTTACTCAAGCAAATACCATTGAGTGCATTCTGTTGGCTAAGCATGACATATATTATTTTGCGTACATCTGCATCTTGCGGAAATAATAACATATGTATAACAACATGTATAACAAAAATGTATATTTTCTTATTTTCCATTTGCGAAATAATGCCAAATAAATACGACAAACATTTATACAGTAATAATTCTAGGACCAAATATCAAAAACAACATATCTTTAACATTTAAAGACGCTTACATACATAAAATATCAACTATATAGGGAAACTACAAGTACTTTTGGAACAACCTAATAAAATAGTATACTAACCCTATTTGTTCAGTTCTTTATATCCATAATTTTTTAAACCTTAAAAGCCATATGCTCAAAAAGAAATTGTTATTGTAACGTGTATATATGAAAACATGTAATCCATAAAAAGGATCGTGAATTTTTATTCCAAACCATTCTATTTTATGTCGTTATTAACCGTTTCTTTTATGTACGAATTTACCCTCATAGTTTCTTATTTACACTAAATCAAACCAAGAGGAGAAGCAACCGGATTTATAAGAATAAACACATATATTTGGGGCTACAGGGCTTATGTCTTTTTTAGAGAAAAGTTGGCAGTTAATTGGGTATAACACAAGGTAGTTTACTGGAAACGGACGTTTTTTTTTAGCCTAGAGCTTAAATTCCGAGAATAATGTCATTCAAATTAAGCACAATGTGTGAGATTCTACTATCAAGATCTTCCGTTTTTAGTAAAATTTATAATTTTTTTCAGAAAGGGATCATAATTTAATTGGTGTATCTGAAAAACAAATCAATAAATAGTGTATAACAATTGCTAATAAATAGCTAAACAATTGCTAATAAATAGCAATAACAACGTTTCTGTATAGGTTTTTTCTGTTCGATCAGGTCTAGCGCTTTTTAATTCTTCCACTTATTAATTCTTAGGCTTATTAATTATAATTACCCCCAAAGACAAAAATCACACCTCAATCACTGAAAAGAAGTGACCCAGGAGGGCGTGGGACATCACCAAAGCGAAAAATCGCACGATTAGGAAATGCAGCTCGAACAACATTCTTAAAAGCTCTGGTCGTATGAACAGTTAATCCGTCTTGTTGAAATCAGGAACACCTCCTATTGATTTTAGCGTCTCTGAAGTTCTGGTGTGAAAAAGTTTTCAAAATTCTTACGGAACGAGATGAATTAACGGCTACTGTGACTTCTTCCACTCCGGAAAATATGTACAGTAAAAAGGATCAACTCAAACCAAGAAAAATATTATTTTCGTATTTATTTGTTGAACAAAAAAAAACTAAACTGAAAGAGATTTACCACTAAATACCCAATAATTTTTTCTAATTCTCCACGCACATTTCGCTAACCATGTTAGCATCACTAGAAGATGCTAGAAAAATAGGTCCTTTATCCCGGTTCATGATTTTTTTGCAGTTTTGTATCTAATATCTCGTTAATATTGATCTTTTTGTTTGCCCAATATACCTTCGATTGCAATCTTGATAGCTAATTTCGTAAATCCCCGACTTCTCATATTGAAATGACTTCATGGTTCATGACTTTCTTACATTTTTTTATTTGAATGCTTTCATATGCATCGAAAGCTCTATTGTTATTTGCAGTTTTAACCAGTATTAAATTACTAATGTTTATATTGTAGTTATGTTCGATTACATGCTGGGCAACACAAGATTTTTCATTTCTCCTATATCTACTGCGGGCAATATGTCCTTTATATCACATTATGGATCTTTTTATTTGCCCAGTATAACTTCAATTACAATCTCGACAACACATTTCATAAATCCTCGACTTTTCATGTTAATCTACTTTATTCTTTGGATTACACAGGACTTTTCCTTATATGGTTTGTACACAACCTTAATGTTAAATTTTTTTCAAAATTGTGTTTAGCCCTCATATTAGTAGGGCATCAAAATGTATTACCGTGGATTTATTTTTGTTCTGATCCTTCTGAAAAGTCGAAGATTCTTTCTATAATTTTCTAAACTTATGTTTTCTAATTAATTTATCTACATTATTCTTATTATAACCGTTTACTTCGGATACTTCCCTAATTAATGTTAATTCTTTGTTATAATTACGTTTGAAAAATTGATTGGAAATTGATTGGATTGATTGATTGAAGGAAAATTGATTAATCTATTTATCCTAAAATTTAAACTAACCATCTTATTTTGGAAGCTATGATTCGAATCGTTAGGTATATATCTCAAAGTGTTGGTGTTTTTTCGAAAATGTTTAAAATCTAACCTATTTTAATTGTTTCTACTGACTAAAACATCCAGAAATGGTAAAATATCGATTCATGCGTGAATACTATGTTTTGGGATATATATATATATATATATATATATATATATATATATATATATATATATATATATATAGCACTCCCCTTTCTCCACTTTCCTTTGCTACTCGCATCCAATATAGTTAACGATGTTATCAATCCATAGTGCCTTCGGTCTTCTTCCGGTCATATATATATATATATATATATATATATATATATATATATATATATATATATATATATATATATATATATACATATATATATATATATATATATATATATATATATATATATATATATATATATATATATATATATATATACAGTATTTCTTTTATAACTGATAAATTCAGAAAATATGGTAGATACGTATATGGTTCTATTTGAATATATCACACTTCAAAACAATACAGAACCTCTATGCCTCTATACCTCTAAACCTCTATGCCGAAAGAGTTTTTTAAATTGTGTTCTAAAAGTTCATGTGTATTCATATTCCAGTATCTCAAATAAAAGTTTGATGATCTTTGTACTGTAAAACATTCTAATGAAATTTGTAAGAATCTTACACCAACCATATTATTTGATGAACTTTTTATATCACCAGTTTCTTAAGCTACAAAAGAAATATTTTCACAAAAATATTGTTACTGTATCGTTTATACAGTACAGCTCATAATCCATGAAAAAACTGACGAAATTTTAGTACAAACCATTGTATTTTATGTCGTTATCAAACGTTACCTTATCGTAAAAATTTACCCTCATAACCTTTCAATTTCCTACTTACCCTAAATTAAACTGACAGGAAAAAGTTTCCAAAACGTAAAACTGACACCCGAATAGCTTGAGACAGTGCAGAAATATGAAGAAAGAAGAGAAAAAAACCCTTAACCATCACCGATACAAATGGCCAATTCAGAAAGATGACGTTAAAAAGATAATCTCAAGTCAAGCAGTCGGATTTATAAGGGTAGACACATATGCATATGGGGAGGTAGGGCTTATGTATTTCTTATGGGAGGGATGGCCGCAAGCAGGGCGTGAAATTATACGATCGCGAAGAATGAAAGGGTGGTTTTTTTTCATACAAATGTCTGAGGCCCTGCTGTTTTAAATAAAAACGTACGAGGCTAATCCTGAACAGTACATTGGAGCTGGGATAGGCGACGATGAGGCTGTATGTAGATTAGGTCGAGATTTTTTTTCTTATAAAAATGTAGGAAATGAAAAAATAAAAGGAAATTCAAAAGGTTTATTTTATTCGTGATTTTTGCATAAAACAATTTAAAATATTCATGGACTTTTTAAAGCACATAACAGATCTAAAAATTAATGCAGTTTCTATTTCGTTATTTGCGTAATGGAGAAATAAGTCGACTGCCCTAAATTCTTTTTACAGCTGCTCATTTTTAACATTTTTAAGCATAATCATCTTAAAATAAGTAATGCTGCTTTGTTTCTTCGTGAAATATTAAATTCAAAGAGATTTACCACTAAACACCGAATCACTTTTTTGAAAGTTCTCGATGTACGTTTCCCTAACCATGTTAGCATCATCAGGAGATGATTCAATGTAATTCTAAAACTAAACTATATCTATTTATATGAGAAACCTAATTGCTAACCTACTACCTACGTAACGTAATAACTACCTAATGAGACGTGTAAGAAAAAGGATACAAGAAAAAGGAAAAAATAAAAAAAAGGGGAAAAACAAAAGAAAGAAAAAAATTAACCGTGAAGTTTACTGATCTTTACATTAATAATTGAAAAAGTTGACTGAAAGGATAGGTCCTTTATCCCGGTTCATGATTTTCTTGTATTTTTCTAGTTGAATGCTTTCATATGGATCCAAAGCCCTATTGTTATTTACATTTTTAACCAGTCTTAAATTACTAATGTCTATATTGTGGTCATGTTCGATTGCATACTGGACAACACAAGATTTTTCATTTCTCCCATATCTAATGTGGACAATGTGTTCTTTATATCTCGTTAATATGGAATATGGAATTTTTGTTTGACCAATATACCTTCCATCACAATCTTAACAGCTAATTTCGTAAATCCCGATTTTTCATGTTGATCTACTTTATCCTTTTATTACCCACGACTTCTCTTAATTTATTATATGGTTTGTACACCACCTTAATGTCCACTTTTTTTTTAATTTTGTGTAGCCGTCGTGTTATTTGGGCATCAAACGGTATTATCATGAATTAATTTTTGTTTTGACCCTCTTAAAAAGTCGAAGATTCTTTCAATAATTTTCTAAACTTATGTTTTCTAATTAATTTATCTACAATGTTCTTATCAGAACCGTTCACTTCGGATACCTCCCTAATTAACTTTAATATTTGGTTATAATTATCTTTGTTTAAAGGAAAATTAAATTTAAACTAGCCATCTTATTTTGGAAGCTATCAAAAATACCAAAATCTAACCTATTTAATATCGCCAAAATCTAGGATCTTTTAATAAGTAATAGCCGATTGAGTATGACTAAAAATAATTAATTAATTGTGGCATTGTAGATATTACTGTGGCAAAATAATTAATAGTTTTTGTATTACGATAACATATACCGTAAAAAAGTGCGTCAATTTTAACACCAATCGGGTATAAAAAAAATGATTGACACAAATTTTGGTGTCCTTTTAACATCAACGCTTTATGTCAACTACGTAACACAAATTAATGTTAAAGTAACAAAAACATGTGTTAAAATAATCTATGATCAAACATAAAAATTTTCACATATTTAAATGTTAAATGTTTGCATATTAAAAACCCACTTTTAGAATAAAATTATATATAACCTCACTTTATTGTTATATATTTAAATATAATTTAAATATTTGTTGCGTATCGATTGTTATCGATATTTTAATAGAATTTATAATAATTGATAATATTTATATCGTGCCATGATGAACATGTAAACATATGTATTGTATGTAATGAAGACAGCGTCGTGTTTCTCGTGTAAAACAACAGGTGGGAGGGAGTGTTCAACAGATGACTAGTGTAAAATCAACACATTTTGTGTTAATTTCTTAGTGACACATTTAAAGTGTTACTATCGAACGAAATAACATTTTTTTATGCTAAAAAAATAAAACAAACGAACAAATTAAACAAAATAAAATAAAAAACAAAATAAAAAAATAATAATAACAAAATAAACAACACACAAAAGTGTTAAGTATTTAACACATACTTTTTGACGCAATCAGGGAAATTGTTTTACTGTGCACCCTCACAATAATCATTATTAGTTAATTATTGGTATAAAACTGCAATAAATCTCGTTACGCAAGCACCATATTCATCATATATGGCACGACGCGACTTTTTTCTGTTCCTTCGGTTGAAGAAAATATTTCGTCGACACGTTAACTAGTTTGGAGAACCAGTTTGAACATCAGAAATCCAGTATAAAAACAGCTTCGGAGACTGGAAATACCGGAATAAGTGTACGCAGTGAAAGGGATTACTTTAAAGGGGACAAAGTCGATTTGGATAAAAAATTAAAAATTGTTTCGTTTGATTACGCGGTTGGCTCTTGGTTAAACATAGTAACAATGATAATGATTAAAACACTTGGTATTTATCTCACAACATATCCCAGATAATCTTCGACATAAACTAAACTAAAGTTTTAATGTTCTGTCTAATAGAGGTCGGCTTTTTTCTTATACTGTCCGCTTAAATTTATGACACTTTTAATAATTGGGGCATTTCCGAAAACTAACTGGGTGTTAGTAAGTTTTTACCGTCGTATATGGCTTTTTTAATTTCCACGTAATTTGACAGTCTGCTTTGACTGTATTGCAGCTTTGTATTAATTTGTCATTATTAGTGGTAAAAATGGTTCTGGTCTACATTCTGTCAAAAAGTACCGGGAATTGACCATTTGAAAAGCTGGCTTAAAGGGATTGTGTTGATTGAATGTTTTTTATCGTTAAATTGACACAGCTGTCCTCTATACTATACATTTAGGTTGTTTACACTGCTGGATTTTGTCAGTTCAATCTCAAGAGTGTTTTGCGATTTTTACAATGGATAAAAACATCGAATAAATAATGTGTCGTAAATTTTGCATTGCAAATGGAATTTCGCCGAATCGATGAAAATGTAGCAGAAGGCTTACGGTGAATTGACATTATCAAAAACACGCGCATATAAAGTGGTACAGTGCATTCATAAGGAGTCGAGATATGGTGGAAGACTTGTCTCATTCTGGTCGGCCATCAACGTCTTCAACTGAAGTTAACATCGCTAATGTGAAGGAAATGGTGACTTAAAATCGTCATTTATATTATAAATTCGTGCCATTTTCAGCGACTGTTTGGGCATGAAACGCGTTGCCGCTCGACTCAGCCAAAAAAACTGAATTTCCTTCAGAAATTCAATCGCGTAAAGGTTGCTGAAGACATACTAGAACGAGTTAATTCCAACCCCAAATGCAAAAAACCAATTGTAATTGGTGATGAAACATAGTATACGAGTTTGACAAGCAAACCAGTCAATAAGCTTCGCAATGGCGCCTTCCGACTAAACCGAAACCAAAAAAAAACCACGTCAAAGTCGATCAAAAGTTAAAGTGAGGTTGACTGTTTTCTTTGATTATCGCGGTATTGTGCACTCGTAATTCTTGCCAGAAGGTCAGACGGAAGATAAAGAATATTATCTGAGCATTTGAGAGAGCAAATTCGTTGAAAAAGGCCAGATTTGTGGAAAGAAAGCTCTTGGATTTTGCACAAGGCTATTATTATGAACGAATTTCTGGCCAAAAAGTCAACAAACGCCATCGAACAAACATCCTATTCACCTGATATAGCTCCGGCCGACTTCTTTCTTTCCAAAACTCAAATTACCACTTCGAGCCACCCGTTTTCAGTCGATAGAAGACATAAAAGAAAATTCACGGCAAGAATTGAAGTCGATTCCGAAAAATGCGTTTAAAAAATGTTTTGAAAATTAGATTATTCGTTGGCAAAGTGTATATCGGAAGAGGCCTACTTTGAAGGCGATACAATAAATTTGGATAAACAATAAATATTCTGTGTTTTATTCACCAATTCCTGGTACTTTTTTGATAGAATGTATACAATATTTGGCAAATCCCCGCCTTTCTTTGATTGTGCAAAATTGAGTATTTTTGTTCTTTTGGCCTATCATTGAGCGGGCTGCCAGTAATTATAGCATGCGAATTCTTAGAATCTTTTTCGGGTGCGGCACAAAAAAGTTTGATGTTTTTTTTCTTAATTTTGTTTTTTATCACCTATAATGCATTCCATGACTGATTTGAACTTGCGTGAATAGTTATATCGGCCAGTTATTGGTATAGTTATACGTGAGTTTTCTAAATAGTCAAACTCTAATTTATTCAGTGTTCGAAATTTAATGAATTATTCGTTTCTCTTTCTATTGTGAACTGGATTTTTGTGTTAACACTATTTAAATATTCAAGAAAATGATCAAACAGTCTTTCGGTAGATAATTTCTTTGGGGTTAAGTTAAACCTTTTATCTATGTCGATAAACTAACAACTATTGACGCCTTGGAAGCCAACATGACTCGGGCAACGGTAGACATAAGACCACAATTGCTTGAAAAAAACGATCAAAAATTGGATTGACAGAATGCGCGAATCAGTAGTAGCCGTGGGGGGCATTTATGCAAAAAGTTTTTCAAATATTAATGCTATTGAATGAAAATATAATGCTATTGTTTTGTATATAAAATAAATAGTTTTAATGTCTTTAATTTGGTTATTGTATTATTTGAATTTAAATTTTGGACTAACTAAAAAATCACCCTATATGTTAAGAGCAGTATATACTGAACCATCCTCGCATTAATAATAAATACATTCTACAACCCGATTACCTTATAATGTATAACTAGTGATTTATTTTTTATCCACACCATAAAATTCCTTCCTCCAACGCAGCAAGAATGTTTTAATTTACGTCAACATCAATACAAAATTCTCCACTATTAACGCATACCAACCAGGTTCAAACCGGGTTTCCATGAATTTAAATCAATTAATTTTAAGCGATGCAAGTAATGTGCAATAAAATATTCAAGCACTCATAGAATATTTTTTAAAAATGTCCATTAATAATTTCATTTATGAATTTGAGAATGTAGATTTTTTAAATTAGCTTGGTAAATGATTCCACTATGAAATTATTCCTAAACTATTAAAATATTCGAATAATATACATTTTATTAGTTTCAATTAGTAATTTTAATTTGCTTAAGTTGAATGTTCACGATAGTCACCTTGCTAATAAGGAATCCTACCTAGGTAAAAACAGTAAATTGCCTTTTTATTAATAAAAAAACCTTCTATACACACTGCCCTTGCATTTGGGACACTTTTGGGTAATTAGCATCTTAAAATTTACAGACTGACTGTATGCTTAATATACAGGGTGTCATTTTTTTTTTAATTTTGATATGAATTAGTATATGTTTTTTTTATTTCGAAATTTGGAGAGTTTATATTTTTACTGGCCAACAAATAAATGTAAAAATAAATATGTTATTGAATTTGTTGCATAATGTTTGTATGTGTAGGCCACCCTTAGATTATTAGATAAAAGAGATAAAAGAATATATATTTATATATAATTTTATATATTTTTATATACGTATATATATATATTTTTCCTGGGATAATTATACAATCATTTATTGTTTGAAACAACTGCAAAACGCTTATCAGTTTCTTGTTTCAATTCATACTGTCAAACCGGAAACAGTAGTTGGCCATATGCAGCTACCATTCTGTTCCCACTTACAGAATCATATGCTCCTTCTTATAGTTTTATATTCCAAGGCCCGAACTCACAAACTAACCTCAGCTCTAGTTCAAGCTTCAGTTATCGGAAAGGCAATGCTTGTGCCATCTAGTGGATTTTCCTGGAACTAAGTCAGCCACATACTGACAATAGGGCAAATATTGAAAATAATTAAATTAATAAAAACATTGATTGATAAGTGGATGTATTTAAAAAAAAAGTAGAACAGATAGAGAAAAACTGATTTTACATTTAGATTTAGCGCTCAAATATAGCTAAAATCAATTCCAAAATCCTAGGCACCAAAAAACATTTTTTTTTTTGTAGGCTTTTATGAACGTTCATCTATTGGTAAAAACAGAAAAAAATATAGTCTATTGTATTTAAACCTTCAGATAGATCAACATATGAATAATTTACATTTAGTAAAGCTGCTGCATGCGTTTTGTGCTCAAAACAAATTTTGATATTAGAAAATAGTTACTATTTGTGCCATAGTAATACTATATTCCTGATTTCCAGTTAACATATCCTTCGTTGACTCTCAAAAACTTTGACGTAAATCCACTATAGTAAAAGTGGATAACTGGCGAGAAAACGGGAAACTCTTAGATAAATCCATTATTTGCGGGAAAGCAGGTCACACGGGATTTTTTATTTGTACACTATGCTTCAAGGAATCCAAATTCAAAATACCAAAGAACTAAATTAAGGGTGTTTTTCCAATATAGAAAATATTAAGCGGGAAAAAGTAACCGAAATTAACGAAAACCCAAGACAAGAAATAACCATCAATCAGATCGCAATTACCTGACCGTACTTATTGAACGGTCCCAAATCTCGGACACGACCACAACGAAACGTGTCCACAATTCTCTGGTCTCCATTCTGCAGGAAAAGGGCAGTCCGCTGTGGTCCGCTAAGCGGGTGGACGCGACTTGGGAATAGCCAGACGGGTTCGGGGCTTGTTCAGGACTTAATTAGCGAGACGGTGGGAAAACCGTTATTAGCCCAGGGAATGGGTTGGATTTGTTCGACAGAGATGTGTCGGACGTGGATAGATAAAGAGAAATTTAGAGTTCTTAATTGGCTTTTTACAGACGACGTAGGTGAAAGCGGAAGCTCTGTAGTATTCGAATTGCTTTAGTTCGAATGGAGAAAATCATGGACATTTTAACGAATAAAAACAAATGGATAGACCAACATATTAAACTAACTCAATAAATAAATAGTCTTTTAACAAGTTCTGTTTTGTTACCTAATCTAGGTGAAAATTTACCGCTCTATATGTTTTCAGCGTTACCCTTGAAAATGTAAATAAAGAGTTTTTCAATAAGAATGTCATAAATTTTAAATGTAATAACGGCAATACAGTATGAAGTGTAAATGTCAGTCATAGACTGCTGCATTCAGCACATTGTATCAATTCATATTGGAAAGATACACGATTTAACAGCGCGTATAAATTGAGAGTTGGAAGGCGACCCCCACTTTAGGAAAAAAAACATTTTTTATGATTTAACGAAGAATCAAATTTTACAGTATACGAAAGCAAGTAAAATTTCCATATATGGGCTGAGAAGAATTATAAAACTTCTACGAGGATTGCTATTTATGTATCCGGAATAATAAATAAAAACAAATATTTATTATTGAAAATAGTTTTGTTGTTTTTCAAAATATATTCCGGGATGATCGATACTCTTTTGCATACGTTTGAACCAATTCTCATACGCCTTTTTTTATTCCAATTGAGGTATCTGCAAAACATTTGAAGCGCATCAAACACTTCTGGCATCGAAAATCGTTGACCACGTAGTTTATTCTTCACGGACGGAAACAAAAAAGGTCATTGGGTACCATATCAGCACTGTACGGCGGATAACGCATTAATTTGATCATCAGATATATATATATCATCATCAGCCTGTATCGATCCACTGCAGGATGAAGGCCTCTTCAGCATGCTTCCAACTTTCACGGTCATGGACTTTCCTCTGCCGCTCGGGTCCAATATACTTAACGATGTCATCAATCCATCGTGCTTTCGGTCTTCTTCGCAGACGTTTGCGATCAAGCGGTATCCACTCCAGGATTGCCAGGATATATATATAAATATATATATATATATATATATTATATATATATATATATATATATATATATATATATATATATATATATATATATATATATCTATATATATATCTATATATATATATAGATATATATATATATATATATATATATATATATATATATATATATATATATATTGTTTTAAATGTTATCTCATTTATTTCAGTATGCATTTGTTATTCTCTCATCGTGAATATGCTAATATATTATTTGTTTATGGTTTTTGTAATGAAAGCTGAAACCACACAGTCTCCGAATATCAGCGTCGTTTCCCGAATCGGAGACTGCCAGATAAAAAGGCTTTCGAACAATTTTTTTGTCACTGCTGGAGAATCTGGTATATTTTCAAGTGCGAGAATTGTATCTGAACGGCAATTGAAACATGATCCTGAACAAGAAGAGGCAATCCTTGATATCATTGAAAATTATGCAAAATTGTTTATATCCATTTAATTTACAACCGTTGCAACATTTCTAGGATGGTGACTTTGCGTTGAGGATGCAGTTTTGTAATTGGATACATTAAAATCGGAGATTATGCAACTATGTTCTGTTCACCGCAGTTGCGTACCGCGCAGTTCATTCGTGATGTCATAAATAATCTTCATAATGAATATCATTTTCAACATTGATTTAGCATTAATGTGTGATATGGTATGTTAAAAAATGAATTAATCAGTTCATTCATATTCGACAGTCATCTTACAAGACAAGTTTACCTAAATTTTCTACAGAATCATTTGCAAAACTTGTTAGAAAATGTTCCACTTAATGTACGACAAAACATATACTTCCAACATGATGGACATCCTGCACACTATAAAAGTGAGAAATTTCTTACACAACAACTTGGTGGTACTCCAACCCAAATCGGTGGATTGGACGAGGTGGTCCGCAGAATTGGCCAGCTAGATCACCAGACCTTAATCATCTGGATTATTGTCTTTGGGGGTTGGATAAATCTTTGATATATGCAACTAAAGTAGACACTAGAGATGCAATACTCGACCGGATAATAAATACTGCAGCAGTTGCAAGGAACAGACACGAATCCATTCACAGACCTCCCAAAGTGTTTGGAAGTAAATGGTGGTATTTTTGAAAACTATATACGTAGCCTAACTATTTATTATACAAGTTGTATTAACAAATCTTAAACATTTTAATTTTTGTTTAGCTATGTATCTCTGGAACAGTTAAGAGTACGACCCATGTTTATAGAAATATTTATGTTTTTTTTCGGTCCCTGAATATGTAATTGATATATTGGCATTTCCTCCCAAATCACCCTATGTGTATATATATATATATATATATATATATATATATATATATATATATATATATATATATATATATATATATATATATATATATATATATATATATATATATATGCCCACAAGGTAGCGTAACGGAACCATGGAGGGAAATATTACAGAAGTCTTTCAGCCTTTCTCCACGTGGTGCCACCGATCGCCTTCGCCGAACTGTCAACCGTGCGACGTCACGTGTCTCTCGGGACCGGTTTCTAGCCTTTCAGCCGTCGTCAGCCGAGCTCCAGACGAACGCAAGGAAAGCAGTTCGGAGAGATGACCGGGGCCAGACCAGATCAACTGGCCATATTAATGATGGGTCGTGATCGCACACAACTCACGCCATCATATGGCGAATACTCATAGCAGTCAGGACCGCTCGTAACATTCTGCCTGGCGCATATATATATATATATATATATATATATATATATATATATATATATATATATATATATATATATATATATATATATATATGATACAGTATCAAGAAATTCCACTTATATTTAACACAAAAAATTTAGAATTAATGGTTCACTACGACATCCCAGATTTATTGTGTTGTTGCAAATTCCTTTGCATCAGATTTAAGCTAAATGCCAATCTGATGCAAAGGTTGAAGTTTGCCTTTCACTTTGAAAAAGCTTGACTCTTCTCCATCAATAACGATTGTCTAAACAAAATCTAGACTCAGCCTTAAAGCAAATAGGGTTCCATTACTGATTCCATTTAATTCTGGTTTGGCATTTATCCAAGCAACGCATATCGTGATGTACTCTAAGCGGAAAGACCAAATAAGAACGATAAGCAGCCATCCCTACCGCATGTAAAACTCAACTAGCAATCATTCTCGAATCAGTTCTATCTCTAGTCGAAACAAAAATACCACGATACTTTCTGATCATTTGTGTGTGTCATAATACTGCCTAATATTTTCATATCGATTTGGTTCAGTAGGAAGTTTATGTGACGAAATTGCGGTGGTTCAGCTATTGTTCAGCACGTTCATGTATGATCCCCAACATTCAGAACCTCGCATTAGTGCACAACTCTGATTCTTAAACCATCTTATCTATGTTACCATCGTCCAGCTATTTCACGAAAATTTACAACTGTTTCATTCATACCAACTGCTCATCTCGCTTCAAAGTCAGTTATTTGCCTGAAACGACTGTTTGTTTGAATAGACTCAAAAGAATACTGCTTAGCTCGGTGGCATACTGAGCTAAGCAGTTTGCAACTTTTTTCTAAGCTGCATGCAGAAACAAAAAGGTAAGTAATTTTCGTGCGATGATATACTATGACTTTCGACATTGATTATCTCAATAACACTGCATTGATCAACTCACTTCGACTTTTGGCGATGAAGCACCATCTAAAAGCATTGTAAATCACTGGTTTCGTGAATTCAATCGTAGCCGTCGTTCGCTCACGGACGAATTTAAAGAAGGTCGTCCAAAATCGATTGTTGGGCCAGAAAATATCGAGACTGTGCGCGCACTGATAAAGCAAGACCTTCATGTGACATATCGTGAGGTTGAGGTATTCCTGAACATTAGTATGATAAGGTAAACATTATGATAATAAGTTATTTATAAAAGAAGGGCTCCTGTCAATTGGTGCAAAGAATTGTTCAAATTATGTACGTCAAAAGCCCTGTATAGCATCTATAGAAATAACGAATCTTGAATTTATGCGTATGAGCCCGAAAGTGAGCAGCAGTCGACAGAATGGGTATTTCAAAATTAACCAAACTCAACACAAGTTGTTCCCGCAAGAAGCACTTCGAAGCAAATGGCCCCATTTTATTTTTTGAGATAAATTGGCATGTGGCTACAGTGCCATAGAGAATCGTAGAACGGCTAAATCTGAATGGTATACAATCATTTTTTTATCAGTTTTATCAAGTTTTTGAAGGATTAAGAAAAAGACAACCGGCGTCGTAGGATCATTATTCACCATGACAACGCGAATTGTTACAAATCGGATCTAACAACTCAATATTTGACCGGTCAGAACATCGAATTAATGCATCATCCGCCGTACAGTCCTGATTTGACACCCAATGACTTTTTTTGTTTCCGTCCGTGAAGAATAAACTACTTGGTCAACCATTTTTGGCGCCAGAAGCAGTGTTTGATGCGCTCCAAATGCATGTTTATGGAGATACCTCAATTTGAATGAAAAAAGTGCTATGAAAATAGGTTCAAACGTATGCAAAAGTGTATAGATCATCGCGGAGAATAGTTCGAAAAACCAAAATACTATTTTCAATGATAAATATTTGTTTTTATTTATTATCCCGGATACATAAATAGCAAGCCTCCTAGAAGTTTGATAATTTCTCTCAGCCCAAATATGAACATTTTACTTGATTACGTTGACTATACAATATGATTTTTCGTTAAATCATACTGCACCATCCAGTGCGATAATATTTTATAAATTATAGGGTTTTCCAATTAGAGGGTCAGAACTTTATAACGAGACACAATGATATCTATTAAGATAATATGTATATAAAAAGATATTCCAATCCTACAAGGGACGATAGGAAATGTGTCAAGCGGTGACGCCGTCTCATGTGTATCCAAGGCATCATTTTTAACTTTTTATGGCGTGTCGAGTTAACAATCTGAGGTCCAAATCCTCATGATTGATATCATTTTTTTTTGTTCAAAAATAGTATTAAAATTATTCTGTCATTAATTTCTGATATTTATTAAGTTGGAAGTTATTTTTTCAGACTCTAGTGTTAAATAATTAGTAAAATAAAAAAATTACACCATTTATCATACACATTTGTTTTTTAATTGAAAAATTCTGCAATAATTCTAATTCTATAATTTATTCAGAAAATACAAAAGGGACACTAAGAATAAAGAATCAATATATTTGTCAAAAAAAAAAAAATTATAAATTGAATATATTCATTTCCGAGTGGTTTTAGTTGAAGTTCGCATATGTGCACTTGGTTGTACTGTTATATCTTTAGCTAACAACATCGTTTGCAGCTCTCAAAGTGCATACATGCGAAGTTCAACTAAAACCACTCTGGAATGAATATATTCAATTTATTGTTTTTTTGACAAGCATTTGATTCTGTAATATTGTTGTATTTTTTATATTTCCTGAATAAATGATATAATTAGAGTTATTGCAGGCTTCTTGAATTAAAAAACAAATGTGTATGATGTATGACGTACATTTTTTATATTACTAATTTGTTAGAACTAGAGACTGAAAAAATAACTTGCAACTTAATAATTATTCGAAATTAATAACAGAATAAAAAGTTTAAGGTTTTGGAGTTACAGGCGCATCAGCAACTGAAAAGGCTATTTAGCGACTGGACCTACAGCTTAACGTGGGTTCCGAACCACGGTCATCCGCTACTGAAAACCCTGGTCAGCACCCCCCTCGGGCTATCAACCCTTGGTTTTGTGCTTAACCGAAAGTATCTCGAGAAGCCTACCGACTGGCGAGTGACCAACGTAGAACACCTCTCAGAAGGCATCCGGCCTTACCCAGCCTCGAACTGGCGTGACTGAGGGGTGATTCCTTGTCAGATTTTACACTCTTACCTAGAAACATTCACAAGAATTTTTTGTTTTTAGAAAAACTTTTTTGCCTAGAACGGGAATCGAACCCGCTCCACATTAACTGCCGTATCGTAAGGCTATCGCCTTAGACACCACAGCTAATGTGGCTCCAATAACAGAATAATTATCATAATATTTTTGAACAAACAAAAATTATAATAATGGTGAGGATTTGAACGCCAAACTGTTAAGTCGGCCCGCCATAAAAAGTTTAAATTGATGCCTTGAATACGCTTGAGATTTATTTCCCATCGTCCCCTGCAGGATTGGAATACCTTCATATATAATATCTGGTGATAATCTTAGTGATAATTATAATCAAAGAATAAACAATGGCTAACGTTTTGAAAAGATTGTAAAATATAAATAATACTAAGATATTCTGTTACCATATTCCTATAGCATTCACCATTAACGGCAACCTGATTTCCATGATCTTATTAAAAAAAATAAGGTCTTAGCACTCCTACAATCTAGATCTAGATCTTCAATTGGATCTAACAGTGAATTTTTGAGGATGAATTGGTGTTCGGTCTAAATATTGCAACTATTTTTGTTTACAAACCCATTAGACCAAAAGTGCGTTTTAGAGGAAAGGCTAATTTTTTCCCTAAAGTTCGCCTTCCAACTATCCATTTTCTAGGCGCTTTTAACTCGTGTATCTTTCCTTAGTGAAGTGATATAATGTACTGAACGCAGCAGTCTATAAGTGACATTTACATTGTCTACAGTGTTGCCGCTATTACATTTCAATTTTCTAACGCCCTTATTGAAAAACTCTTTATTTCCATTTTCACGGGCCCCGATGAAAACATATATAGCGGTAAATTTTCACCTAGATTAGATAACAAAAGAGAACTTGTTAAAAGACTGTCTATTTATTGAGTTAGTTTAATATGTTAGTACATCCATTTGTTTTTATTCGTTAAAATGCCAAGGATTTTATCCGTTCGAACTAAAGCAATTCGAATGCTGCAGAGCTCCCGCTTTCACCTACATCGTCTGTAAAAAGCCAATTAGGAACTCTAAATTTCTCTTTATCTATCCACGTCCGACACAGCTCTGTCGAACAAATCCCACCCATTCCATGGGCTAATAACAGTTTTCCCACCGTCTCGCTAATTAAGTCCCGAACAAGCCTCGAACCCGTCTGGCTATTCCCAAGTCGCGTCCACCCGCAGAGCGGACCACAGCGGACTGCCCTTTTCCTGCAGAATGGAGACCAGAGAATTGTGGACACGTTCCGATGTGGTCGTGTCCGAGATTTGGGACCGTTCAATAAGTACGGTCAGGTAATTGCGATCTGATTGATGTTTATTTCTTGTCTTGGGTTTTCGTTAATTTCGGTTACTTTTTCCTGTTTAATATTTTCTATACTGGTAAAACAACCTTAATTTAGTTCTTTGGTATGTTGAATTTGGATACCTTGAAGCCTAGTACTCAAATAATAAAATGTATCCCGTACGACCTGCTTCGCCATAAATAATGGACTTATCTAAAAGTTTTCCATTTTCTCGCCAGTTATCCACTTTCACTATAATACATTTACGTCAAAGTTTTTGCGAGTCAAGGAAGAATATGCTAACTCGAAATCAGGAATGTATTATTACTATGGCACAAATAGTAAATATTTTGTAATCTCAAAATTTGTTTTGAACACAAAACACATGCAGCTGCTTTATTAAATGTAAATTATTCATATCTTGAGCTATCTGAATATGTTATCTAATAATGGTATCTTAAATACCATAAGCTATATTTTTTTTATGTTTTTACCAATAGATGAACCTACAAGAAAGCCTACAAAAAAAAAAGATTTTTTTTGGTACCTAGCATTTTGGAATTGATTTTAACTATATTCAAGCGCTAAATTTAAAGGTAAAATCAGTTTCTTTCTTTCTGTTCTGTTTTTTTAAATACATCCTCTTATCAATCAATGTTTTTATTAATTCAATTGTTTTCAGTATTTTCTCTATTGTCAGTATGCCGCTGAGTTAGTTTCCAGGAAAATCCACTAGATAACAGTATTGCCTTTCCGGTAACTGAAGTGGCCTTCAACGCTTGAACTAGAATTGAGGTTAGTTTGTGAGTGCGGGCCTTTGAATATAAAATTATAAATTATATAAGGAGCATATAATCCTGTAAGTGGGAATAGAATGGTAGCTGCATATGGCCGACTACTGTTTCCGGTTTGGCAGTGTCGTGGGGCAGTATGAATAACTGATAAGCATTTACAGTTGTTTAAAACAATAAATTAATGTATAATTATAGATAGTGTACTAAATTAATGAAGACTTACTAGATACGACAGAGAAATGTAAAAATGTAAATATATTTTACAAAATCTATTTTTTCAAAGAATAAAGTGTCTTTCATGTGGCATATAAGACAAAAAGTTATTAAGATATTGAGATCTCCTGTCATAAAGGTAATATGGTCAATTAGGTCAATTAGGTAATCAGTAGCCACCGGGTTAATGATCATATTTAAATATATATATATATATATATATATATATATATATATATATATATATATATATATATATATATATGTATTTATGTATTTATATATATATATATATATATATATATATATATATATATATATATATATATGTATATATATATATATATATATATATATATATATATATATATATATATATATATATATATATATATATATATATATATATATATATATATATATATATATATATATATATATATATATATATATATATATATATATATATATATATATATATATATATGTATATAAAATAAAATGTCAAATATAAACTCGAGTATAACATCATTTTTCACAACAACCAGAAAAAGCTAACGTTCAAGAGTAAATGCTATGAAAGATGTTTATCAAAATGATAAAATATAAAAAATACATATTTTAAACAGTTCACTTTAACTGTTGGAGCAGCATTTGGTAGTAGTCTCACTTTTAGCTTAGATGTTCGATAAAAACAATCCTCAGCAAAGTGATGGGAACATAAAGACCTACTGCGGTTTGCAATAAAGTCTAGCTTTTTTATAAAATTAATCCACTGTGTTCTTCTATTTGTAATTTTTGGAAAATCTTGAAAAAATATAAACTGGTTTAATAATATAAAATCCAAATCAAAATGGAAGTAACATTTACATTTATTTGTACAATAATTTCTGAAAAGGAATATAAAAAAAACGTAACACTCTGTATTATTAGTTAAATTTTATAGATTATATGAGTAAAGTAACATGTTTTATATGTGTCAAACAAAAATTTAAAAAATTATCTGAATTTTTAAGTATCTCAGAGAACTAAACATTTTAGAAGATACGTTAAAAAAAATAAGTTCTAAAAAAAGGATAAGCACTATCTTGAATAACTTTATAATTATATTATTTTACCTATATCAATTTGACTACGCCTATACATACCAGGCGATATCTTGGCTTCATAACCTTAAAATATCATTCAAACAAAATACGTTTTTATTTCTGAATAATTGACAAATTCAGAATTAAAAGCATTTATCTATGTAATGTTACTCCTGAATTTTGATTTTTTCGTGTCAGGGAACAACCACAAGACGCACAACTAAACATATTTTGTGTGTTTACCTTACAACCAATATTATTGCTTTTATAGTCAATTTAATAAGCATTAATATGTATTTACACTAGAACATACAAAAAGAATATTTGAGTACACTTATTCGGCACATATTGATTAAAACACACTAAAATTACACAAATTTACTATTAAACTTCTGAGTTGCCGACACCAACTACCAAAATTCCAAATCAATGAATCATCTGTGGTGTCTCAATATGGCCTCACAATATGGCCCCACAAAAAGTTGTGTAAATTCCCTTAATGTATTTTGGTACATAAGTGGAGAATACACATTAAAAGAAAACTGAAAAACTGCTAATAATTTTGCAAAGAGAGCTTATCTTGGATACTTTGGTGTTCGGCTTGGTAATCAGGCTAAAACCTGAGCATCGCATGTGGTTTGTAAAACTTGTACAGAACATTTACGATGTAGGACTACCGGAAAAGCGAAAAGTCTAAAATTCGGCATACTGATAGTTTGGAGAGAACCCAAAAACCACTTCGATGACTGTTATTTCTTCCTGGTAAATATATACTGGAACGAAATAACCGAAGCAAGCAGACTTATTCTTATTTAGTCTCTGCAAAACGCCCGGTCCCTCACTCAGAGGAAGTGCCTATTCCAACGTTTGATCAGCTTCTAGAGCTCTGTGAGGACGTGTATTGTCCCTAATCGATGACTTTTTATACATATTTGTCATATCCATTAAATGTTATATTTAATTTCAAGGCATCAAATTCGTATAAAATCAACTCCAAATACCCCAGCACGAAAACAACTGTTTGTAGTGTAATAGATGATAGTATATTAGAATATAATAGTTTCTTTCAATAAGGGTCAAAACCGCGCAAAAAAAACGCAAAATTATTAAATCAATAATAAAAAATCTATCATAAAAGTGACTATTTTAAGAAAATATGGGTAAAAGCATATTTAGGAAATATTAATTGATGATTAACAAATAATTATACTACAAATAAACTAATGCATATTGCTAAAACATTTTTGTTTATTAAAAATCATACCCGATATCAGCCAATAAAGATACGGTAACCTCTTATCATCCCCACGACAAACAATGATAGTTCAAAATGGTCACAAAAATTATTTCAATGTGTCAGTGTTCTATTTAATTTCCATTTAAACTAAAAATGCATTCTGTGCGCGAATATCACAATATGACTCTTATTTACGTAGAAACTCGTATTAAGAAGAAAGTCATGAGATTAATTGCCACGACTTTTTCAACATGCTCGAGAAAACTGGTTAAAACCGTGCTAGGCTTACATAGACTCAAATAGTGGACGTTTTCAACATTTGGTTTAATAAAACAATTAATCATGTGTTTCTTAATGTGACGCAAATCGTTTAAAATGTGTTGTGATGTGAAAAATTAGTTCTAGAATTTTCAACTTTGACGTTCAACCATGTTCGGCCATGTCGTCAATTATTAGGAACATTTATTGATAAAATGAAATAAAGTTACTGACCTGTTTCCAGCGGGAAGGCGGGCATTTTGGATGCATGTTTTAAGGAAAATTTTTAATTCGTTGGTAATATCCTCAACATAAAGATGGCACTACTTGTCAAAAATATTCTCGCAATTTAATTGCGCATAAATTAAAAGATAACCTTGAAAATTCTAGCCATATGAGATGCTCAGTTGTTGTTTAAGAGTCATTTATGTCAGTCGATGTAGTATCGTCCCGAATTATTTTCTATATAGTCTTTTCGCCCGTTGGTCTACAGAATATATTATCTTCATATTGAGGTATTACACAAGGTATTCATCTTCAACGCCATCTTCATGTTGAAGTTGGAAATTTTTTAGACTATTACTAATAATTCTTATTTTTTTAAAGAGATGATGCTGGAAACAAGGGCAGTTCAGAGTCTTATTTCATATCATTTTGTTGCTACAACAGTACGTCTCAAAATACTATTGCCACGATTTCAGTTTATCGTCGTATTTGTTTGTGTGGTAAACACAAAAAAAAATATTTCTTGTTCAATCAGAAGAAAAACGTGAGTGAAATCCGTCGCATACTTGTAGAAATTTACGGTGACAACGTCCCAATGCAAGACGCTTGTGGGTGTTGGTTTAGACCAAAGGCCTACAAACTACAGCTCGCGGGCCAAATTCGGCCCGTCAGTATCATCAATCCGGTCCGCGACAACTAATGGCTCATTGTTGTTATTGTTGCTGTAATAAGTTGGATTAATAAACTCAGAATGATAATAACTCGGTTTTATTTACTTGCTGGGAAAAGCTTAATGACAAGTATAAAACGCAGAAAATTAAACTTAAACATAATAACCAACAAATAATTGAAATGAATTCCACCTAATTATAAATTAGTGAACATCCCACGGTTTCACCCTCGGTAGTTATGTTGGGGTAAAAAGTATCGCACATGTATGTAAATCGATGTTTGGAATGTATATATCCTGAATCACATATATGATTTTTATCCTGAAAATCCATCAGGAACGGAAAAGCTAAATTAATGGCGAGTCAAACTGCGGGTGTCCACTTCTAAAAAATACTAATGAGATTTATGTAATTGTAATTTTCCACTGAAAATAGTTTGTAGTTGTGGACCAATTTTACTTGTACCAATTATTAAAAGAGATTTAAGATGCTCATCGGTTACCTTAGATCTGTAAACATTCTTTGTGTACTTCATTTTGGAGAATATTTTCTCAAACAAGTAAATAATACCAAAAACAGAAAACAACCCACGAGCAAATTTATGCAAATTATCAAATTGTACCAGTAGAAGACTCTTATAAAATTCCAACAAAGATGAGTTTTGATATTTGTTCTTAATTATATCGCTGCACTGTAAATCAATAACTTCCTTTTGAAGTTGCGGCTAGGGTTTCAATGTCAGTATCAAAAGGATTTTGAAAAATCATAATTTTATTCGCAATGACATCAAAATCTGAAAAACAAATATCAAAATTTATCTTCAAAGCATTCAAAGCTTCGATTGCAAAATCGACGGGAAACCCAGGAAACAGTGTTACTTTCCGCAGGAACAATTTGATATTAGTGATATTAGTATTGCAATCTCAAATTCAGTTCATTCATATGTTTTGTCAAATCGACATAGAATGCTAACTTCCACAGCCATTTGCTATTTTGTAATTCAGTAAGAGGGCGGTGCTTTTCATTCAAATTCAAGACTTATGGTTTTGAACCACCAGTATTTTCTGCACCCTTTGACACAAGTGCAACTACTCATTTATTTTTACCACACATGTTTTTGCCTCCATCAGTTGTAATATATTTCAAGTTTTTCCATCGAAGGTTCTTGTTATTGATGGCATTTTCAACTCCCTTAAAAATATCTTCTCCAGTAGTCGAGCCCCAGTGAATATTATCAATATCAAGAAGTTCTTCATACATTTAATAGCTTTTATATACTCCTCTAATAAAAATTAATACCTGAGCTACCACTCAAAATGTCCATTTCATGAGATTTCAATGACTCCAAGTCACGGTGTTTGCTGACACTGGCAGGTTTAAATAAATTTGCCTTTTCGGGGCAGATTTCTTCGACTACCGCAATTACGCATTATTTGATCATTTTTCCATCGTTGAATTGTTTTCCACTTTTTGCGATTTTAAGAACCACACGAAAGCTGGCACGAGTTGCAGCCTCTTATTTAGTATTGAGTTTCGTAAACAAAGATCTCTGCGATTTCCGTCCACAAACTTCCTGTGTATATTGAGTAATTTTGAAAATGTTCCATTTCATAATGGCGTTTAATGTTATATTCTTTGAGAACGGCTATGGTTTCATTGCAAATCAAACATAGCGCCTTATTACTGGACTTAATCATGAAATATTGAAAGTTCCATTTATCTTTGAATGTTCTGCATTCACTGTCTATTTTACACTTCCTTTCCATACTAGTAAATCACACACAAAAAGAAATCAAATTAAAATACTGTTACGTATGGGCGTTGGTCAGTTCGAAGATGTTTTTTAAACGGGGTTACGCGCTACTTTATTCTACGACAGACAGTTTCACTTCCTTCTCCTTCTCTATGCAGACTGACTCGCGGTCGCACCGGTAGTCTTTTTATACTCCAATTACTGCTATCTCGAAGTGAGTGGCAGTAGTCTGGCAGTGGTACCAGAACTTTCTCAAACTGTCGAGGTTTTTCACGAATGTTTAATTGTTACTGTGCTTTCGAAAGTACTACTAGCGCCATGTGTTAGCGATAGAGAGTACTACAGTTACCTATTTCCACTTTTGAGCACCAGAATTCGTCAAATGTCTCGCTTAGGGCGCGTACTGGGCGATTAGTTTAGAAATTATAGATAATGGCAAGAAAATTAAAACGGTTTTGGCCCTTGGAACTTACTGGAGTAATCAGTATGGCGCTAAGGCTGGATAGTTTGGCGACCCCTAGTTTAGACGATACAAAAGAGGTAGTTTCGACTTGAAAGACAAAGAACGTCGACTTCAGTCAAAAAAATTTGAAGATGCCGAATTGCAAGTATTGTTGGAAGAAGACGATATGCAAACTCAACAACAAATGGCAGAGAGGTTAAATGTTGATCACCGAACTATTTGTGATCGCCTGCATGTTATGGGGAAGATTCAGAAGGCAAGAAAATGGGTATCACATCAGCTGAACGACGGACAGACGTAAAAACAGTGTGTGAAGTTTTGCTTACTCGGCATGAAATAAAGAGTGTTTTTGCATCGGATCATGACTGAAAACAGAAAATGGATATATTTCGAGAACCCGAAACGCAGAAAATCATCGGTTGATCTAGGACAACCATCAAAATCGACTCCAAGGCCAAATCGCTTGGGAAAGAAGACAATGCCGTGCATTTGGTGGGATCAGAAGGGTGTTGTCTAACATGTGTTTCTAAAACCAAGTGAAATAGTTAATACCGTTAGCTACCGTCAACAAATGATCAATTTGAACCATGCATTGATCGAAAAGCCACCAGAAACGGCTACAGACACTGAACAGTGATCTCTGACCGAAAACGGTCAGAGGTACCATTTCTATACTTAACTGAGAACTATTGCCCCACCCGCCGTACTCACCAGACTTGGCCCCTTCCGACTACCACTTGTTTTCATCGATATCTCACGCACTTTGGATGAAACACTTCTACAATTTCAGAGATGTTAAAAAATTGCTTCATGACTGAACCACCACAAAAGATGTACGGTTTTTCTGGGAGAGATTTTTTACCTTTCTGCCAAAATAAACATGTTTTTTTTTTAAGAAAAAAAAATAACCGCGACACCTGGTATATATCACCATCTAGCACCAAATTCTTCCCTGCATTAACTTTTAGTCCATTGGTTCAAACAAGGTATTACCGGCAGTTACTCTCCATATTATATAATTTAAAACTTTTTTACTTGTTTTTGACTTGTAACAATCACCAGAAAGTAAATACGACAAATTTTATGTAGCTTTGGTTTATTTTCTTACTATATAAAATTAGATAAAAGTAGCCCAAACTCAAATAAAAATCGTGTTTCGAAAGTAAGGTAATATTAAATCAGATAATTTATTCCAACCGCTCATCCTAAAATTTCTTGATAATTTAGCCTCATTTATGGAAAATTTCAACGTGAAATTACTCCTCTTTTTTTCTTTCTAATTTTCTTCAACTGAATTAAATCTGAAAGTTTTCTGCTTACCTCCCTGGGAGCATGTGTATAACAGTGATTTTTTTAAAATTCTTTGAGTGAAACTTCTTCTGAACAAATTTTATAATAAATTAATAGATACCACTTACAGAAAGCAGCTGGTTTTGGTAAGGAAATTTCTAATTGCGTCTTGTACTTCGCGAAGTTGAAGTTTTAATGAATAATAACCGAGAAAAGTAGATCGGGAATACATTAGTCCTTGCTTTTGCTACCACCATGGGTGCTTTTATATCTCGTTAGTACGTAGAGGATTTTTAATTTTATACTTTACATAAATTCGTTGTCTAGACATTAGAAATTGAATTCACTAGACAGTCTCAACTATTTAGTGAAATATATCTTATATACTAAGGTGTAATAAAAGTTGCGTTTTTGAGGTACATTCGCATGGGTTGCTACAACTCTTTGACATAATTTGTATGCCTCGCAAATACCGGGTAACGGTTGTGTGGGATACTCTTATTCCCCTGGAAGTTTCCTAGTCAGTGGCGGTTTGTAAGCTTGAAATATAGAGGTTCTGCATAGCAGCACCCATTTTATGAAATACATTTAACAAACCAAAATTGAAAATAAAATATATAAACTTACTACATTTGGTAAGCAAGTAAAAAATCTCCACAATTAAATATCACGAAATATATCTTCAAATGTACTATTTATACTTTACACTATAACACATATAGGTTTATTTGTTAAAAATAATGTGGATTTTTCTGTTATTTTTGGAAACAAACTTGTTTATAAACTTCTCATTGAAATTTAAAATTTTACGAATCATTTCCTTTTCAATTGGTAGCATTGATAGAGTCACCAGACGATCTTCAGTCATAGAATTACGTAAAAAGTCTTAATTCAATTTAAAGTAGAAAATGATCATTCAGCCTCCGCATTCACTATTGGAATTGTTATAAGAATATCTAATATTCTTCTGGTTTCTTGAAATGGAACTGATTAATTATTTTCTATTAAAAATTTTAAAAATGCTACTGCTCCTTTTCTAGATCTACAGTCTGCCCTGGAATAAATTACTGACAATTTAGTTTTCAGACGTTCTTTATCAATGTCTGGATAAGTAGAACATGTTAAAATTAAAATTTCCTCGAGAAAATTATCACAATATTCCACAAATTTATTAGAATAAAATAAAGTGGCCACATATAAATGATTTTTAAATGCAAATTGATCTTTTGAACAGTTCAATATTACATCGGAGATTTCTATAGTATCAATACGATGATCTAATTTACTGTCATTTCTACGAATTCTTTTGGCGTGCAAGGGCTCAGTGAATAATGAAGAAGTTTGGCTAACGACTTCAGGTATTGCGTTTCTTATTGTCATAACATTCTGTTAAATAATCTCATTTTTTTAATTTTATTTCTACAGGATCTGTTTGTCTTTTTTGTAGATCGTTAAAAAGTTCATTTATATGGGGCATAACACGATGGAAAAATTTATACCAGAAAATAAAATTTTAATCTAGGAGCATTCTTCTGATAGAAGACGCAGCACTACACATAGTTTAATTATTAAAAGAATCTTCTATATTCTCCATACATTCGATTAATGATTTTCTACGTTCAAAGACTATATTAACAGTGCGTATGTTAAAATTCCACTGAGTTGGCGCGCCTTGGGGAACTTTTCTTTGAATTAGTTGAGTCAGTACATCCACACGTCGTAGCGAATTTAAAAAAAAGCTGGTATTTCCGGCAAGTTTCCAAAAAAAAGTCTTTGTGAAGCAGCTTTGGACATTATTAAATTCAATTGATGTGCATAGCAATGCACAAAATGGGCATATGGACACTTCTTTTAAATCCTTCCCTGAACTACAATATATCTTTCATTTATTACCGCTGCGCCATCGTAGCTTTAACCAACTGGTTTTTTTGGTTGCGTTTGGTCTGGTAATATTGAATTCAAAACATGTAAAATATCTTGAGTGAGGGACTCTGCACTAATGGGGTTTAAATAGGTCCAGAAACGTTTTATAGGATGGCCTGTTCGTGAATACCAAAGTTTTACTACTAATTGCGTTTTTGCAAACACATCAGTTGTTTCGTCTACTATGTTTGCTAGATATGATATAATTTTTTTCAAAATTCTCTCTTGGCATACTTCTAAAATACTTTCCAAAATATTATTTTGAATTCCTTTTGAAACCCCTTTAAACACTGTCCACGTTTCTAAAGATGTTCTATCCAAGTTTTGACAAGCTCTACACTATAATTTATTAGACCACGAAAAATTCCTGGATTTTCTGAGACACTCGTCTCATCATGTCCTCGAAGCGCCAATTCGAATATTCCATAAAATTTAACGCTGTCAATAATTTTAGACAAAACATACCGATTTTTTATAACCTCTTCGTTAAATTTTTAAATATTTACCCAATAGGTAGAATCTAGTTGTTTCCTTATATTTACGGTACCTAACAGCGGCGGTTCGTGGTGGAAAAAACAGTTGGGGCACGTATAACCAAATTTTGGAATGGGGATAGGGAAATGCGTCGCAACCAAAAATTTTACATTTCTTAGTATAATACACACACTTTGCTGTGTAGAAATTCGAGTGTAACTGTCAGACATTAAATTTTCAAATAGGTACCTAGATAATAAAATTTTGTTAAACTCACCATAGTACCCATTGCCATAAATTTTGTTAAACTCGCCATAGAGCCATTAAATCTGTTTGTAGTTGAAGTCCATCCTCCTAAATTTTTTAGCAGCAAAGTCGTCGATGACTTGATCATTAAAATTTGAAATTGACTTCATAAGTTTTTTTTAATAGCTGACGCTAACGCGCACAGCCGTTCCTGGCCCATAGTGTTTCGTAGAAATGTTTTGATTCGTTTAAGGGTTGAGAGAAATATCTTTCGCTTTCCACAGTCGTCATAGATACGATACACAAAACAGTCAGCAATTCCACAGATTGACTAAATTTTGATGTTAAATTGTTTTGGATAAGCATTTGTGATCAACGGCACAGCCCCACTGTGTTTCAAAATCGTCCCGTGCGCACGCTACCGAAAGTTTAATTTTTAATTTTAAGTAATTAACGTTTACAAACAGGTTACACACAATATCAATACCTTTATTTGGCATAATTTTTTAGTTTTAAATAAATTTGTAACAGTTAGGTATACATCGAAACTAAAACTATTATGAACCTGTATGGTTAAGGTATCACAAATTTCCTTACATATCCTGACATTCGGATTGGGGTCCTCCTTGTCAGTAAATTTCCGTTTCTTTCTGCGATTCTCTATGATCGTTGTAGATTCCTCACCAGTTAAGTTACCAACTTCTTGATTAATTTGTGTTTCTCTATTATCTCTAATATTTTGAATAGCTGTTGCTAAAAAATGACTGTTCTAATATAAATATATAAGATATATTACTTATTTCCGTTAAAACAACGCCATTAAAATCATTGTGAGGGGTGTCGCGACGTGAGAGGACAGGCCAGATTAGGAGCTGAAGGCCGCCTTTGATGGCCCTGCAAAGTTTTTATGGCAAGTGCGCGGAAAGAGATTGTTTACTACGCTGATCAACTATGCCTTACTATGCAATTTTCAATGTCGGGCGGTCGGGCGGTTGCCGCCGTTCATTCGATTTGAATCGAATTCATTTTTTTTTTAATTATAATGACAATAATGACAAATAATTTAAACAACATCAACATTTAATTATTTTGGTTTAAGCCTTATTTTGTAGTATTTTAGTAGTATTTTTTAGTTTTGTAGTTTTTTTTTGGGGAGTGTAGCTTTTATATACCAGCCGCAGCTGTTCCTAGTGTTTGTTCCAGAATCTGCCTCCACAGCTGCCCTTGAAACGTGGCCATCGAGATACCCTACCTGACCTGACCTGACCTTCACCTATCTTCCATACACATGTCTCGCTTCCGGAACTTTTTAGAACCAGAACTGAGCGCTGTAGTTTAATATGAAATTTTCCCTTTTTATTTCGCAAATCTCACTATCGCTTTCAGTCAGTTTAAACCTTTTTAAAATATTGTTTTAAAATTACCATAATTTCGCGACTTATTTCGCTCATTTTAACGTTTTTGTTAAAAACCATCTATTGAATATTTTACCGTGGACTCGCTTTAATATTGAAGACGGAATGCCTATTTGTCGGAGCAATTGTCGGGGTTAAATTCCATAAAGAAGAACACAACGTGGAGGAATTACAGAATTTCAGATTTCTAGTTTAAAGAGCTTGGTCATCGAAATGTAAACTTCGTACTGTTGAATTTGGACTTAGCGCCCTTTGGACTTAGTTTCCCAACTTGGTGAAAACTTTTACAACTTTGTGTAAAGGAGCATGCGAATCGTACTACAAAACCGGCTACACACGATCTAGCACGCCTGGCAGTTGAGACTGGGGATCAGACACCAGATGAACTATCGAACCGAATGAACGTTCAGGTATATCTAGTGAACTTCTCAGTCTCAACCATGGCCTTTACTGATGACAACGCTTTAGTACATTTTGGTTTGTTAGTGGCTTTGAGTAAAAAGAAATCGAGGGAGAAAAATAAGTTATGGTATGAAGAGTGACTTAAACAAAGACATTTTGGTAATACAAAGTTTGGGTTGATAAACTTCATCGGCACCTGATGTTTTACATATTCGACATAGTTGGCAAACCTATAGTGGCAGCAGTGCTAACAAACTGAAAAAGAAAATTTAACGCAATGAGACTGAACTTTATAACACAACCTACTATACATTATAATTCGCCGATCACAAAGCTCTAATTCTAGTTGATAAGGAGGATATGAGGCGCAAATTGACAGAAAAGTATGAAGGATAGGGTTTATAACTGTGACTTCTTAAGCTATATACTTTTCTCTATCAAATAACAGCACTTTTTTTATTAAATGTTCATTTAACACACATAAAAACAAATTGGAAACGAAGTAAAAAAATGATACATCGGCATTTAAATGGTTTCTTTTTTGCCAATTTGTATTTCCATGTCTCCTCCCACATCGCTGTTCGCTACTGGAAGGCGTATGCTAAAGAACACGAACCTAAATATCGATAAGGTGAATTCCAAACTAAGTTATTTCAAAGTTTAAGTGTTTTCTTGGTTTTGAAAATCTGCGAGATATTTTCCATTTCCCACGTCGGAGTGAGAGCTCGGACAAACTAGAGAGGCTTTCGGTTCGTCGTAGGGCGTCATGTTTTTCTTTTGACTTTTCGTTTTTTTTTTAATTTTTGTAGATTTCACTCTGGTGAGTTTTAACTTATTTGCACATGTTCAGAGATGGTAAAAAACGAATTTTCATTTTTCAAACTGAAGAAGCTTATTTACTTTTTATAGTTATGTCCCTTAAATTTGCAAATATCGCGGCTGATACAATACAACGCAATATTTTCATACTGATTTATTATTTTTCTTCAATTAAAATATGCACCGCCCGACTATAGATGACCGAGTGTAGTTAAAAACGACTATCTGACTTTACAAGACGATGTTTATATTGAGTTCTTACTTAGAGTATCAGCTTGCTATATCAATACAATGGTGGAGTAGAATACATATTGAAAAAGGACAGTATTTTTTGGAAATCGCTTCCTAAACTGCGATCGGGATCTGCCGTTAGTCCAAAATAATACCAAAGGCTATTAGTTTCAATTTTTTGAATAGTCGTAAGTTTCTTGGAGCAAAATCAGGTAAATACAAGGGACGATAAAGGATCACGGATACTTGTTTGGTTAAAATATTTTTTCGTTAAAATGAGACGATTTTCACCAAGATAATATCTAAAAGAGTATTAAGAAAATTGAATGACGAACAACCAAGAGAACAAGTAGGGTTAAGAAGTGGATTCAGTACAATGGCAGGTTGTACGGTAGCCCATAGAGAGGCACAACGAATAGACCATGCCACTGTACATGGCCTTTATCGACTACGATAAAGTATTAAACTCCATCCCAAAGCAGGCTATAATGGATGCATTGCTTAGCCAGGGGTTACACAAAGCATATGTAAACATATTACGATCCATATATGATGGATATACAGTGACAATTCACCTTGATGATCTTGAAGTTGAAATTAATGTAGTGCGAGGTGTACAGCAGGGTGTCGCAATATCTCCTATTCTTTCCTCTGCCTACCTTGAAGAAGTATTCCGAAATCTGTATTGGGAACAGGATGGTGTAAGATCAATTGTGCCAACTTAAACCATCTTAGATTCAGAGGAGCTCAGAGGAGCTGCAAAGACGCATACAAGAGCTGCAAAGGGCTGGCAAACCATATGGCATAAAAATAAACCTGAAAAACAGTCAATAAAGTCGCTTAGGACAGAACGATTTTAGGAAGGGATTTGGAGATTGTAGATCTCCATTCTGTGGATTGGCAGGCTCAACCTAGTGTTTAAGAGCAAACTCCCACTTTGTCTCAAAATAAAACACTTCGATCAGTGCGTCCTGCCCGTTATGATATACGGAAGTGAAACCTGGACACTTACAGCGCAATCATTTCAAAAACTTCTGGTAGCACAGCGAGGAATGGAAAGATGTATTCTTAGCATTACAAGACGAGACAGAAAGCCTTGCACGTGGACCAGAGAACAAACGGAAGTATGTGACATCATTGAAAGAATAAAGCAATTGAAATGGAGATGGGCAGGCCATATAGCGAGGCGATGGGACGGCAGATGAACCAAGGTAATCTTGGAGTGGATACCCCTTGATCGCAAATGTCCACGAAGAAGACCGAAAGCACGATGGATTGATGACATCTTTAAGTATATTGGACCCGAGTGACCCAGAACCGTGAAAGTTGGAAGCATGCTGAAGAGATCTTCATCCTGTAGTAGTGGATCGAAACGGGTTGATAATAATATATATTATATATATATATATATATTTCCTTTTGTGAAAGGACACAACATTACGCCAAAATATCAGTTAGTATTTTCAAGTGTTGTTCGCTTCGAGTGAAGAGCCCAATTCTACAACTTAATTTTGTGAAATCAAGAAGACTGCGGCGGCTGAGCCACATAGAAATAAATAGTGAGGAAGATTTGATGAGGATGAAAAACAGTGAGGAAGATTTGATGAGGATGATCATAAAGTTAAAGAAAACAAAGAAGACCAACGAAGCGGTGGAGAGAGGCTGCCATGGAAGATTTGAAAGATAAAGGGATAAAGAGCTGGAAGACTGTAACTAGAGACATGAAAACATGGAAAAGAATCACAAAACTGTGGACTTAAAGATATGTAGTATGGGGAAAACGAGAACCAAAGAGGAAGTACAAGAAATTTTACCACAATTTTAAGCTATAGTAGAACATATAAACTGAATGTATTACACAGACGCTTAAATAATTTTCTAGATATATTAAAATTCAGATAGAGCAGCTAAGTAGTGCCGAATATACAACTCAGAAGATAAATCGATATCAAAATACACTCCAGGAGAATAAACCTGCTAATATATTATTCTACGAGCGTGAATCAAATATAAACCGGAATTGTTTTATACATATTTATAATTTATATAATATATTAAAAAAAACTCTTGATTATTTTTCGACATAGTCTTCTTCACTCTCTACACATTTTTCCCAACAGTTTGGCAGCTTGTAAATTCCTTGCTCGTAGAAATTTTGAATTTGGGTCATCAGCCACCTTTAAAGCGATTTCATGAATAGTAAGCCGCCAGTCACCTTCGATAAGATCGTGAACAGCACCAGTGTTGTCAGCAGTGACACTTGACCTGGGGCGTCGATTATGACTTACCTTTACCATATTTTCTCGTTCACTCTTAAACTTCTTGTCCCAACCAAACACTTGAGTCTTAGATAGTGTATTGTCTCCACACTAAACCTTCAACCTACTTAATATTTCGGATGGTTTAATGCCTTCCTTGGTTAAAAACTTTATTATAACCCATGGTGCAGCGGATGGTGGAACCTGTTGCTCAATCATGGCTGTACTGACAAAAGAACTGAGTGAAACAACTCACTCAGCGGCAGACTTCTTCAGATGTTGATGTTCTGCACTGTTTTGTGTTTGTCCTATTTGGAAGGGCGATTTTGGAGCAAAATATTTGAGCAATTTCGTTGCTCAAAACTGTTGTTATACATTTTCAGAACATACTAAAAAAATCCTCATATTAATAAGCTATTTTCTCTATACTACTAATAAAGTTGTTTATCTTTTGAGTTTTCTTACGCACATAAAAAATATAATTTAAGGCATGTAGTAGAGTATTTAAATATTCATATTGATATCTTTATGTTTTTATTAAAATTATATTTTTACGTTACTTTCCTAGATCTTTTACAAGTGGAAAGCGTATGGTAAAAAAACGAAATGGAAATCGCGACAAGGTGAATTCGAATTTTAAAGCTATTTTAAACTTTAAAGTGTTTTCTTGGTTCCGGAAATCTGCGAGATATTATCCATTTGCCATGTCGAATAAGGGGCTCGGACAAGCGACAGTGGCTTTTCATTCGCAGAGAAGCGTTGTGTTTTCCCTTTTGCATTTTTCTTTTTTGGTTTTTAAAGAGATTTTAGCGCGCTGCAGAAGCCTAAACCTATTTGCGTAACATTTTGAAACTTGCTAACATTTTTGTTAATTTTTTGGGCATTACAAAGTTTTTAAATTTTATAATAAGTCCTTTCATCGGTGGATGCTAATGAGGCTGGCAGCTTAAGTAATATAAGTATACTATTTCAATTAACCTTGCCCTCACCTTTCTTGATTTAAGTAGTAATTGAATGATATCCATCGATAGTGCGCCTTGTATTATATATGGAAACGGAAATATAAATTTTTTACTGAATTTAAAGTCTTAATATTTTAGAGCATTTATATAGTACAAGATCCGGCAGCTGATTCCTGCATATATCTGTTTTTTTTTTGAAACTTAATTCAAATGAATGGTTATTGATAATGTAATATACTGCTGCCGGGTAGCCTATCACAAATTAGCAGGGATTATCTTAATTAAATATATTTCGCGTCTGCTTTTTGGCTGGGGTTTTCTGACGATTATTTTCCTCATGGAGCTGCCCAGATCTGTATGTTTTCGCGCCATTTCGGGCTATCACTAATGTATTTTCCCATTTATACACGCTTTCAAGAAGTTCTTGAAAACGATTCTTTAGAGGATCTGCTTCGGCAGTGTCCAGCATCCTTTGGCAATGACCTAACCATCTAAAATGTGCTTTTATGATCTGGAATTCTATGCTCGATCTGTTGCATCTTTCAACTACCTCTACATTGGTCTGATAGTCTTCCCATTTTATTCTCAAGATTTCCTGACGACATCCTTGATGAAATACCTCCATTTGTTTTATTTGCTTCAGATAGAGGACCCATAACTGAGCTCTATACGGAGGAGTGACAATTATGTTGGCATTGTAAATAATGATTTTACCTTCAAGTTTCGGTCACTAAATGGCCTTCTCATTAGATGTCCAAAATTGGTATACTTTATTCTATTTCTATGCTATATTTAATATAGAATAGAAATAAAGAAATAAAAATTAAGTTAGGTGATAAAAGTTCAGGGTGGATATTTATTTTGAAATTTCGTGTGTTATCATAGTTTTTGTATGATTTACTTAATTTTGGAACATAATTATGTATAATTTGGAGTATATTTTGAGAAACAAAAATATACTTACCCACTATAGTTAAATACACCGGGTGTCCGACAGGTGGTGTAGTACTTATCTGACATTCGTAAATGCCAGAATCCTTCTTTTGAGGATATCGTATCCTTAAGGTCCACTCCTCAGTGTGTGGTGTATGGATGGCTTCAAAACGCTGATCAGATGTATAAGTGTACCGACCCACAGTGAGGAGATGGATATCACGATGTCTGACCCAGGAAACCTGTAAATAATGGAATGACCAGTCTGAATTCTATATTAATATCGTACTTAAAGAATTTCATATGTTTAAAAGATAACGTGATTACTCATCAGAAGATGATTTAGTCATCTATTCATGGTTATGAAAAGCATGGTTAGCGAAACACACATCGAGAAATTAAAAACAAATATTTTCCTGTTTAGTGGTTTGAATTTCGTATTTCACATCATAAGGGTTCCAATAAAAGAATTGTAAAAAGTGACTAGTTGAAATTATGAGAACCTTAAACATTCATTAGCGAAATTCTTAAGACGCCAGCATTTCTTATTCATTTGTAAGGACATAAAATCTCACATTATCTTTTTAGGGTTGGTTATAAAAAAATTGTTCAGATTTATGGTGAGAGTTTAAAACTGTTTACTAAATTTCATAAAAATTATTGCATTGAAGATACTTCATAGCCAGATCAATCAAAACAGATCTATTAATAACAGCTCAAATGGAATAAAACGTTTGAGAATACTTATTTTTTTTGTAAAATATCTTAATATGCCTAATATCGATGACGAAGCTATCAATAAAATAAATTAAACACTTCTTTTGTTGCCCTCTGTTAGAAAAAATATATCTCCATAACTGTTCCTTCAACTTTATTGTCATTACCATTATCATCCAATCTTCATCTTTATCCATTGTCGAACCTTGACCTCCGCTTCTCTAGATGTTTCCATTGATTTTCTTCTGGATCTCTAGTCTGCTCTTGTTTTCCGTTCTAGATTTATTTTGGTCTATTTCCCATCGCTCAATCTTGCAAGATGTTCTGGCCATTGTCTTTGTAGTTTTGTCTCTAATATCTTCTACTACTGCTCTTCTATGAATTTTTTCGTTTGTTATTCTATTTCTCAGACTTATACCTAGCGTCTCCACCTTTCTCGGTGTTTTCTGTAGTTTTGTTATGTTCGCTTTGTCAATAAATTCTTTATAAGGTTATAAATATATTTCATTTGAATCTTGCGGAACATATTTGAATATTTTGAATATTACAAATTTATTTTTCCGACTTAGTTTTCTATATATACACATACATACGCGACAGTAAGTACCGAAGATGCCAAGTGAAATTTTGGCGAAATATCTGCAAGCTTCCCACAGGGCCCAATTCGACAACCGGATGTACTCCCGGAAACAACCCTCTCACAAATCTTTACCTATCCATCTGATATGACCACGATATTATCTACAAATTAGTGGTGATTTTTTTACAACGATATTCATGCCTTATTTCTCTATTTTACTATTTTAAATACCAGCTCTAGAACTGCTATGAAGTTGCTATAATTTTAGCGGCAGCGTATAACTCCTTCTATAACATATTATTTGATTCTAATTTATTTGATCATATCATGCAATTGTACCATAGTACAGTGATCTATTCCGCATACGTCTGCGAGATCTGGTGTAAAACATTATGTGTAAATCAATGAAGATAAGAGCTAGTTTTATTTGTTATGTATCAGAGATTTTTCAGTTGGTTGTTTTAAGCTTTGCAAATTATCGTTCAAATTATCGTTCGTCTCTCGATTAGGGGAAATCAAGTTTATGGTCTAATATATTTTAATTCTTGTGTAATTAAAAATAAGAACATCAAATAAGTCTTCAGCTTAGGAAATATAAACCTCTTCAAAAATTTTATTGTCCAGGTAAGCCAAGAGGCCTAGGCTTAATTTTTCGTATTTCTTCTCTTCTGCTTTAAATTTTGATATAATAATGGCATATTATAAAATAATATGTTAAGACTTATGAGTATTAAGACTTAAATTATGCCAAAACCGCGTTATATATTGTAATGTCTGAAGGAAAATATACAGAAAAAAAGAGAATTGACCTATAAAATAAGGGTATGGTTTATTCAAACTAAAGTTCTGGTGGTTATATTTAATTACAAAACTTTATAACAGTGTCGTGGAAAATTTATTCAGAATTTCACGTTTTCCATAAACTAATTTAGCACCTTTTGAATTTGAAAACCGTAATCGTGTTTCTGTATCCGACACGAATTCAACCAGATTAATTCAGATTCACTTTTTACCTGGGAATATATTTGTATTTTATGTGTTGTTTTCTGTAATGTTTATTCAAATTTATGGTTTTATTGACTAGTGTATAAAGTAATGGGTAGGCCCCATCAAAAAATGGTTACGATACCATTTTATTTTGGGGTCATTTTTCGTGAGGTTTGTGAAACCTTGGTTGGGCTGTTGTGAAGAGCAAAGGAGCATGTTTTATTATGAACAACTATGCCCTAAAGGAATATAGTGACATTTTTGAAATTTTCATTCAAAAAATAATAAAAGTATTCTACGAAACGTGACTTTAAACGATAATCTTGCGTCCCAAAAAATGACAATTAATCGTTTATCCAAGCAATTTCTAAAATTCGAAAGAGTTGGGGATAGTCCCCTCATCAGAGTAGAGCAATAAGACTTATTCTATTAAGACTTACATTATTCAAGACCTGTTACCTGTAGACTATAATAAGTCATAAGTCATAATAATATATTTATAGATATTTTTGATCGAAAAGGTTTACATAATTAATCCCTTGAATTTTATGTTACCTTGAAGAACAAATAAAATAAATAAATAAATAAATACATCTTTATTTAGCATATATGCAGCTAATAGTAACAAAACAAAATTAATATACAAAAAACAATTATAAAGGTAAGAAAACTACTAAGAAAGCTTAACAAAAGAAAATACAATCAATACTAACACTGTTCAAATGATAAAACAATCTATTGCTTCAAATAATAATTTAATAGTCTATTAAATACATGCACATTAGGAGCGCTCCTTATGTGGGCGGGCAAAGCATTGAAGAGGCAAACACCTTCCCAAAACAAGGTCTTCTGGAGAGCAGTAGTTCTCACAATTGGTGCATCATAATTGTTCTTAGAACGGACATCGTAAGAATGTATATTTACTCTTTGTACCAAAAAAGTATTCAAATAATTGGGCAGACATTATGTTTTATTTTATATATCAATAGAATGTTAGCCCCTTCTATGGCCCGCGCAACTGAAAACCAATCCAATGACCCCAATATTACCTCAATCAGTGTATACCTATTATAGTTCAATAGTATACGCATCGCCTTGTTCTGCTGTATTTGGAGTCTACTAATACTCTCCTTATTACAAGATATCAGCACAGATATACAATAAGTAAAATGGGGTAAAACTATAGTATTATATACAAGCCTCTCAGGGTGATAAATCTGGCGATATACGACTAAAGAACCCATTTTTTTCCAATCTTTCTACATATATAACTGACATGATTACAAAATGTTAACTGAGGATCCAGGCATTACAGCAACTGCATTATGTTTAGAAAATAATGCCATTCAAATGTTTCCCTTGGCTTTGCTTGGTTGAATGCATTTTGGAGACTTAATTTTCGATTACTTTTTCACAGATATCACATGGTATATTTTCAATGGTGGCCTAAATGTTTTGTTTAAGGTCAATAATTGTTCGGGGTTTATTTTGTTAACCAGAGATTTAACTATAATCCCACAAAACTTAATTCAAGGGCGTGAGATACTATGATGTTGGTGGATAGTGCTATAACCATTTAATGAAATATGACATCCTAAAAACTTTTCTTGCAATAAATCGATTTCTGGCGAGATCTGCGGATAGACGGTCGTCTTTACGACGCTCCTCCTTTAAGGGGATCGCTCCATAAAAAAATATTTTATTTTAATATTTTGCACAATTTTCTATATCGAACGGTAAAATGATGAAAATTATTTCATAGAGAAAAAAAATATATGAAAGTTAGGTATTGAGATTTGTTTCTGATCAATTTAGCAGACAGGTGACTGACTCGCGTCGTGGTCGCACGCTGACTCTTCGTTCTCTCTTTCATTCTTATTTGTTACTAGCTGTACCAGGACATGCGTTGGTCTGGCTCAGTTTGGTTAAATAATTTAATCAAAATGAAAATAAATTGAAATTTATAAAAATTCAATTTAACAATGTAATTGGATACATCGAACATGATAAGTAACAGCAGCTTTATTATTATGTGCCGTAAAATATTTAGCATAGCGTGTGTTGCTGTTACGTTCAACAGATGGCGCTGTTTTTCAAAAAACCATGTTTTACCTGGTACAGATATGACATCTATATAATAAGTATATAAAAACACGTGCGTATTCGAATGCAGCGTTCGTGTCAACATTTTAGAGCAATCGGTGAAGGATTTTCGGGGATTTAAGATTTTTAACAAACGAATATTTACATTTGTATTTATATTGATTATTCTTATCAGATAATCTTTCAATCTGTAGACACATTTCTCGCGCCAATACTGATTATTTCCATTCGTGTACTGGTTTACATCCAAATAATAGGTTAGATCGGTAGATCTACCTTGGAAATCGGAGTTCATGATGTAATTACTTTCAATGACGGAACGCTGGAAAAACTGAAAGTTTTACAGAAACTCGAAATGGCGTGCTCAGTCAACAGTACAAAAGGGTTTCGAGATATAGACATTATAAGAATAAAAAAGAGTGAAAAAACTGTAAGACAAATATGAAACGGTGCTGTAAAGAATAAAAATGCAGCCAGGAAGAGGTTTGTCTATAAAAAAAAAGAGAACCTGGAGTACCAAGCGGGGATATTCAGAGGTCATTGGTCTCAAACTTAGGTATGATTTTATGGAGTATTTTTTTGCCGCGACTGAAAAATTTGTTTTTTTCAACTTTATGAATATTTTTAAAATATACAGACTTAGAATTTTTTTGTACTTTCCTGTGTATATAAGCGACAATCTAAACTAAAATCGTGAAAAAATATAATACACATCCTTAATTAAAAATAAAAATTTAATAAAAAAATTGCAAAAATCGTCATTCATATTCATTTATTAAAAAAATTAAATAATTAATAATAAATTAATAAGTTCCAGTATACCTCGCCTAAGGTACTGGACGGGTCACGGGTGGTGGATAGTGAAAGTTCCATTAGATATTAATGGACAGCTGCGAATATCCCAAAATAAGCAGCCCCGAACCAAGGCAAAAAGAAAACTAAATCTACTTAGCGTCTGACTTGCATCAAGCGATATTTAAATTCTGGAACTAACCCCTACAGTCTTAACCTCTGAACCGTCATGGTTCAAACCTTTAATTCAAAGTACAAGATGAAGCGTTCTAGTAATTACAAAATTACCCCAGGAGGTAGACAATCCTCTGCCAGCTTTGCTGGTGCAACCGGACTTTCGGATTCTGGGGCGTCCGGGCTTAAACGCAAAATCTTTCAGAGGGAGTCCGAGACCTCTGCCCAACGTCTGAAACCGAAAATAAAAACTTTCTTTGGAACGGTAAATATCAATTCTCTCCTGCGTCCAGGAAAACTACACGAATTGGAGCCAACATTAAATCAGCAAAAAATCCAAATTTTAGCTTTGCAAGAAACCAGATTGATAGATGATAACACCTTGGAATTCGGCAACTACAGACTTTTTAAAAGTAAAACGGACAAAAGAATACTCAAAAATACACCACATCTCGGTGTTGCTTTCGCTGTCTCAAGAAACATTCTTGGTTCTATAACAAATGTCCAGCCAGTAAATAATCGACTTATGACACTATCCCTCAAGTGTGCTAACAAAAACTATACATTAAATAATGCACACCTCCCAGTTAACGAAGAAAATAAATCTAATCTTGAAAAAGTAAATATGTCCTGGGAAATTCTGGAAAAGACTATCTCTAAAATTCCCTCTAACCATGTAAAAATCCTATTGGGTGATTTCAACGCCCAACTAGGGAAAGAAAAAAAGTACAGGAAAACAGTCGGCAGTTTTCCCGCTCATAAATGGACTAACCATAATGGTAGAAGATTGGTTGAACTATGTTCGCAGTTTAATCTAAAAATAATGTCAACCCATTTTAAGAAGAAAATAACAAAACAAAAGACCTGGAGGTGCCCCAACACGTACATGGGTGAATTTCAAATTGACCATGTTGCCATTTCGTACCCCAATTATAAATAGATTTTGAATGTTCAAGTCAGGAAAGGAGCAAATATAGACACGGATCACTACTTGACTAGAATCAAACTTAGCTTAAAACCTCAAAAACTTATTCAAAAGGGGCTGCTAATACCAAAGTTTGACCCAACGAAAATAAAACCAGCCCTAACAGAAGAACTTGATAAACAACCTGCGCAGAACTGGCAAGAATTAAAACAAAAAATCATTAAAAAAGCCTTAACGTTGGTCCCTTTACAAAAACGTAGAAAACATCCGCGGTGGGATGAAGTTAGCGAGCAAGCAGTATTAAGCCGAAGTAAAGCATTCAAAGATTGGAACAGTCAAAAAACAGCGATAAACTATAACATCTTTTTGGAAGTAAGAAAAGAAACATCGAAGCTAATTAGACAAACTAAAAGAAAATATGAAAACAATCAACTTAATGAAATAGAAAAAGATTTCCAAAAACTTTTACAAAACATTTAAAACTAAATTAACAGGCTATCAACCGCAGAGCCTATGCTTTCAAAAGGAAAACGGACAATTAGCTCTAAATAACCAAGACAATTGCAAGGAACTTGCGAAATATTTTGAACAAATACTAAACTGTCCTGAGCCCTTAAACAAATTACCAACACTAAACCCTAAACAAACAAACCCAGATTCATTGCCACCGAATGAAGAGGAAATAATTAGGCAAATCAAGCGGCTTAAAAATAACAAAGCTCCTGGTGAAGATGGAATCACTGCTGAACTTTTGAAATCCGCTGGTCCAGGTACAATCAAGGAAATAACCAAAATTCTACAAGAAGTTTGGCGAACCGAACGGATTCCGGAAGACTGGAAAGACGCTCTAATCCATCCACTACATAAAAAAGCAGATAGAACGGATGTAAACAACTATAGAGGAATATCTCTTCGCCCAGTTTGTTACAAGATTCTATCTCAATGTCTACTAGACAGAGCACAGGGACAGTTAGAACCGAACATTGGTGTATATCAAGCAGGTTTTCGACAGGGCAGATCCTGCCCTGAACAGATCCTGAATGTAAAGTTGATTCTAAGACATCAAAAACTGTACAATAAAAATCTCGTCTGTACATTTGTGGATTTCAAAAAAGCATATGATTCTATTGACCGCGAATCTTTATTCCGAATCTTGAAAGAACAAGGACTAGATCTGAAAACGCTGGCAATTATTAAAGCAACGTTAACTAACACGAGGTCAAAAGTTAAATTCATGGGTGACATCTCAGAGCCCTTCGAAATTAAAACTGGTGTGAGACAAGGGGATGGACTCTCGCCACTCTTATTTAACTGTGTTCTAGAAAAAGTAATACAGGAGTGGCGTGAAAAAAAGTCGGTACTGAATATTGACCAGCCCATTAAACTGGGGAGAACCAACATCAAAATTGATTGTCTGGCATTTGCTGATGATCTAGCAATTTTAGTTCAAGATGTATTAACGGCACAGAAACAGATTGAAATCCTAAAAGAAACAGCAGAAAAGGTAGGACTCCAAATTTCCTTTGAAAAGGCACAATACATGACCTGCAACAGACTAAGAACACCATTTCTAAAAACCAAATATGGTAACATCAGACGAGTCTCTCAATTCAAATATTTGGGTGAAATAATCATGGAAAATGGGTTGGAAAAAGCGGCCAATAAGGGTAGATGTCAAAAAATGAAAACGGCATTGAGACTTACACAAAATATTTACAACAAAAAATGTCTATCTAAAAACACAAAACTGAGACATTACAACATGGTTATTAAGCCAGAATGTCTATATGCTGCAGAAACGCTCATTTTGAATAGAAAGAGGGACATCGAGGACATTGAAAAGAAGGAAAGAAAAATCATAAGAAAAATCCTAGGCCCCAAACAAATAAATAGCACAACATACCGACTTCGAGAAAACCAAGAAATCAAACAATACACAGATATACATAGCGATATGAGAAAAAGAAGACTTAAGTTTTACGGACACATCAAACGGATGAATCCGGATAGGCTAACTAGACAAATAGTCGAATTTTATGAAAATAGGAGTAGAGCTAAAGTAGAAATAATTAAATGGATTGCTGCAATTAAAGAGGACCTGAGATCAGCCAATATTACACAAAGTGAAATTCAGAATAGAGGCTGTTTCAGACACAAGGTTAACGTTTGGAAGGTTGGCCAGAGAGAAAAATGTAGGAAGACTGGAACAACTTGGTCTGACGAAAGGAAAAAAGCTCAGAGCGAAAGAATGAAATTAGTATGGGCTCAAAGGAAGGCTAACAACAACAAACGCCTCTAAATGTACTTCGCGTGGTTCACCAGGGCCCATACGTGAATAATAATAATAATAATAAATTAATAAGTTATGTCTAGTTCAGAAGATGTATAATATAATTGGAAAATAATCATGCAAAATTTGAACCGTGTATGTCAAGCCGTTTTGGAAATATTTGCACTTGGTAATTCAAGAATGCCCCAAACAGTGACTTTCGGGAGATGAAGAGGTAACTCCTGAATCACTTTTTTATCAACCCAAAAATGATTGTTCAAAAAACGTTTAAGCCAGAAGTGCGCGTCATCGAAAAAGATTAATTTTTCTCTCGAAAGTGGGATCACCTTCCAACTGTCTAGAGCCCCATTCGCGAATGTTCGACGTAGATGTTGATCATCTGGCTTTAGTTTTTGAGTTAATTGAATTTTATAAGTGTTAAAATGAAGATCGTGATGTAACATTCTCCACTTAGTGGTCTAAGAAAAATTCTCTTACATTGTATCTTACTACATCGATGTTCTCCATTGATTAGGAGCTCCGACGACGCACTCATGGGGAACTGAGTCAGTTCGTTCAAATTTTTCGACGATATGATAAATAGACCATTCAGTTGGTTGATTATGTGACTATAAATTTTATGAAACGTTTGAAAAATTTGGCAAACAGAACACGTATTTTGATGGTAGACAGGAATAATTTCTAACTGTTTGCGTATCTTTCATCGTATATCTTTCCATGGCAAATTCAAAAATTATACGCAATACAGCAGTCTATAGGTGACATTTACATTTCAAGCAGTGTTGCGGTTACTACGTTTCAAAATTTTAATACTTTTATTGGAAAACTTTACAAATAACTCGCAATATCCATTACCGTTACTAAATTGAAACTGATTGTTTCTTTACAGTAATTAATCAAGACTTGAATCCAAAAACGCAGGCAATCAATTAGGAAATAATAACGCGATTTAAAATTAAGCTTGTAGCGCGTGGAAATAAATAAATGAGTTAACCCAAGCCGACCCGTTCTATTCCAAGCTCTCCGGCAGAATGTATCTTATGGCTAGAGCTTCTAGATACGTTTTGAATCGCGCAAAGTAGATTTCCGTTTGTGGTTTCCTTTCTGCCGGATGGAATTATTGCATTCCATGCATTATACTTGATTATATTATTATGAATACGGAATTGGGATAAACGTCGATTTAAATAAAAAAGTGTAACTTTATTATTACTATGTATAAGATATAACTAAACTATATGAAATACAAATTACAAAATTTGGCAAAATATTTTGCATGTGACCGGAATATTGCATTCGTCAATACTTAACGTTGCTGCACGGCAGCGTATCCTTGTGCAAGGTGGAGCAGGTATCGCGCTATTATTTTAATTATTTATAATATTAAAAACAAACAAGATAGACTTTTTTTCTCTCATATAATTATTTCATCTTTAAATTTTGCACTAATAATATTTTAAAAATTATATCAATCAAATGGGAGCCATTAACGGTAATGCAACTTTGTACCTTTTTTAATACTTTTTTCATATCTTTTATCAAGTTATTTGAAGTTAATGAGGCAATTTCGGTATATTTGTTGCATATAATGGTTGTGTAGTTTAAAGCTTATTTATGTAAACCTTTCACTTCTCAGCATTCTCAAAATTCAGCATAAGTTTCATGGAGAAATTTCGAATTGTGTACCACGTTATCAAATCCACGTTTCTGGAGACTCCTCGGCATTCTAAGCGTACAATATTTTTAGCGAAGCGCACTGTTCTTGGATGATTATGCGAGACCGATCCCCAACTATTCCAAACTCTTCAAATTGTTTAAGGGGGGAAATACCTTTAGACATCTCAAAATGAGTAATTTTTTAGAAGTGTTTTTAAAGGTGATAAAATAATTGTATCATTGTAAAGTTTTAGCATCATTTTATTTGATCTTTAAATAATATAATTTTATTATTTTTTTTTTTTACAAAATAGCGGCTCAATATTTTTTTTTTCGTGCGTCTCTGGCGGATGGTCCAAAAGTGCTGCAGTCATCACTTTTTTTCTGTTCATCTGAAACAAAAAAAAAATGGCATTCTATTTCTAATATATGCACGGGAAGGATAAACCTAAAAAACAATCAAAAAGTATTAAATTAAAAAGTAAGAAAGCTTTAAAAAAAATGTTAAAATTTTGTACTATTTTTTCGAAATTTTTATCCCAAAAAAGTAGTTTATTTACAGAAAATCTTTAAAAAATTAGGTTTATCCTTCCGACAATGATATAGAGAAAAGCCTCCCAAAATTTCAGCCTAACTCTTTCGAGATAATCACATTTAAAGTTTCAGTACGATAAAACGATTTGTTTTAGCGACTTACTGGTGAATCAGCGATTCCAGGCGCAAATCATAGATCTTCAGCTGTTCAACTGTTTTTTTTTACCTGCTGCTGTTTTCGGTCTGTACGAGCTGCTTTTATCTTGGAAAGACTCTTCAGGTTGTTTCGTTACTCGCCCCTCATCGGTGGTTTCGGCGAAAATTTTGGCATAGGTTCCAATAATTATACTTGCACTATACACACAAATACACTTGCACTATCACTTGTACTTGGCGCGAAACTTTCTCAGTGTTTACCATAATTACCTTGATAATGACTGTTTGCAGAATTTTTCCGAGCGATATTATATAAGAATACCGGACTGTCTACACATCGTATTAAGAATAATAATTTTATAAGTTAATGTTAAGTTGCAATTATTGGCACTACACAATACCCAAATCTAAACTGCCGCAACTATCAGGAAAAAAATGACGTCAAAAGAAAATGGTAGTCTGTTACTTGGCCCACCCTTTCAAGGATTCAAGTTTTTCTGTAGTTGAAACGATAATTTAACTCATAACGAGTTATCCCCTTACAGGTGAGTTTACCAGCATCTTCAGGTTTTAAAACTGATAATACAAGCAACTAAATGATACTCAGGTTGCTAAATATTTTTAAGAAAGTAATAGTTAAAAATTCTTCAAAGAAATTAAGAAAATTTTAAAGAAAATTAAGGTATTATACCAGAACAAAATAAAACCTGGAAAGGCTTTCATTCCCTTCGAAAGGACAAACGGAGGCAACAGAGAAGTTGCCAAGCTTAGTTTTAGAAACAGATCATCCTAGAAATATAAATAACCACATTCATGAACTGTGAAAAGGAACACATCAATATGTCATAAGGAAATAACTATTCAAATCAGTTACTGCTCTTAAAGGAAGATAATTCGCACCGCTTGAAAATATTATCAATAGAGGTAATTATAATTAATGTGAGGAAAACCGTATTTCCAACAACTTTAATGCCTAAGATATAGGTATCAGTAAGCACTCATCAAGACACGTGAAACCTGGATTTTATGGATTCCAAGTCTCACGTTTCGCGGCTACGCAATGGATGATGCATGTAGCACAGCTTACACGCGATGTTGTTTAATCTAAAAATTAACTAACTTGCACATGGTACAACATGTGAAGGAGATTTTAGAAGCATAATGAAAAAGGTCATGTTTTTACAGCGTTTAAGATTGGGCGATTATCGAAGATTATATGTTTTTTCTTCCTTTTTAGTCATATGAAAATCGCAGTTTTATATTTAAAATGTTATCATTTTTATATTAGGGTGTAACAAAAGTATATGCATTTCTGCGGTGTTTAGTTGTTCATTTATATATATATATATATATATATATATATATATATATATATATATATATATATATATATATATATATATATATATATATATATATATATATATATATATATATATATATATATATATATATATATATATACATATATATATATATATATATATATATATATATATATATATATATATATATATATATATATATATATATATATATCTGGACGTTATTCCTCGAAAAATAGGCCATTGTTTTCATTGAATTCAATCCATCTTTGAAACAGTAACACTATTCTTTTTCGGTATCAGGATGAGTCTTTGAAGGAACAAGTGCTAATGAGATGGAGCGAGGACAGAAGGGAGCAGTTATAGAGAGGGTGAGAGAGAACTTCAAAATATAATTCGTATAATTTTGAGGTGTTCAAATATGAAGTGTCTTACCTTGGCTTGCTGCAGGAGGACTTTTTACGATTGGCCGAAGCTGAATATTTTTCAGTGGAAACAGCGTATACTCTCAGAATCGGCCTACTATTAGGCCTACTACTATTAGGAATCAACTCACCGTCAACACCCTCACGTCACCCTCAACGTGACCATTTATAAGAAAAAAAAAACACTTTTAATTCACCATTGGGTATCCCATACCCAGTACTTCTCTTGAGGGTAAACCTATGAGGAGTGAAGTATAACAATTAATTATTAACAAAGAAATAAAAATAAATACATTTCATCCCATTAATTTAAATTGATTACTCATTGTTTGGTTTATTTTTATATTGGAGACGCATCAATCACTAGTATTTAGTAACTGGTTCTACAGCCTAATGTGATTCGGAAGAACTGTCAATTGTCATCGATTAATCCAGTCAATAGTCCCCCGAGTGTCAAAATCCTTGATTTCGGAAACCTACTGACCAAATCCATTTTATGATGTATCTTACATTTTTGTAATCAGGTTGACTGGGAATAGAACCCAAAATGCTGCAGTTGGAAAATACTGATGATCTATAGGTTGTTTTCGGTAAATAGCATTCACAGATCAAAAAGGCACCAATCTTTTTTAGGATTTTTCTAGTCTAACTAACCAACAATATATATATATATATATATATATATATATATATATATATATATATATATATATATATATATATATATATATATATATATATTTATATATTTATGTGGTTTTTTGACTTCTTTGGACTGCGTCTAACGAGACAACAGTCAGGAGTTATACACCACCGACCGTTGGGTTCCACAATCTCATGTGGAACGTACCGAATGAACCTGCGTCTCAGCCATATTGAGCAGTGGTTAGGTTGCTCTTATAATGGAACCATTGCTCATTATGGCGGAGACGCAGGTTGTTGTACGTTCCAACTGCATTTGTAAACCATTCGACGAGAAGTCGGCGAAAATATGGGTTGTTTGATTGTGGAGAGGGACTCCCTATTCTTGACGAGAGAGTAAATGCTTTGGTCCATCTGTCGTCGCATCGCCTCGCTATATGGCCTGCCCAGTTTCATTTCAATTCTTTCACACACCTTCGTTGGTTCTCTAACCCATATACAAGTCTTTCTGTCCCTGTTTGTAATGCCAAGTATAGACCTTTCAATTTCCCTCTGTGCTACTCGAAGCTTTTGAACTGATTGTTATGTGAGTGTCCATGTTTCACTCCTGTATGTTAAAACAGGCAGCGCGAATTGATTAAAAACCATTCTCTTCAGACAAAGTGGGAGTTTGTTTTTAAACACTTAATTGATCCTGCCAGCCACACTTAACACGCAGTTTAACTTTCCGGACAGTATCACTCTCCATTGAAATCATTTGCTCAAGATATATGTAGTGATCCATAACCTCTAAATCGGTTCCTAAAATAAACATTCTTCTGTTGACACCAAATTTGTTTAATATAACCTGACTCTTTTTTAGGTTTATTTTCAAACCAAATGGTTCTCCCGCCCTTTGCAGGTCCTGTATGTGTTTTTGTGGCTCATCTGGGTCTTGTGAGAGGAGAACGATATCATCGGCGAATCTAAGATGGCTTAGTTATACACCATTGATTTTTATTCCCTCCTATTCCGAATCCAGATTACGGAATAGCTCTTCAGGCAGGCTGAGAAAAAAACATTATATTGAGTCTCCCTGCCATACACCCCGTTCTAAGTTTATTTTAACTTCAAGGTCATGCATGTGCACTGTAGCTATAGCTTCCTCATATATGGATCGCAGTAAGTTTATATAGGCTCTGAATATTCCCTGGTTATGCAATGCATCCATTATGGCTTGCGATGATATTGCATCAAATGCATTTTCATAGTCAAGAAAAGCTAAGCACAGTGGCATGGTGTATTCATTGTACCTTTCTATGGCCGGTTGTATAACCTGGATATGATCCATGTATTGAATCCGCTTCTGAATCCTGCCTAATCTCTTGGTTGTGCGTCATTGAGTGTCTATATTATTTTAGATATTATCTTGGTGAAAACTTTGTACATTACTGATAGGAGGCTTATTGGGCGGTAGTTGTTTAGATCTTCCTGTGCTCCTTTCTTATGAAGAAGAACCGCTTCAGCATTTTTCCATAGACTGGGTATTTTTGGATGTTTGAGGCATTTTGATTACAATTTTGTCAGTATTTTATGTAAAGTTCGACCACCTGCTTTTAACATTTCAACCGTTACATTGTCCTTTCCTGGGGCCTTTCCTTTCTTCATCGTTTTTATGGCATTTGTCACTATATATATATATATATATATATATATATATATATATATATATATATATATATATATATATATATATATATATATATATATATATACAAATATGTATATATGCTCCTAAATCATTTTGAGTGTCGATCCGATCGTTATGTGAAGAGTCTCGATGTTTCGTCAAAATATCATTTGGTAGTTTCAAGTGTTGTCAAGAGAACCTTAGAAGCGCACTTTAAAAGATTTAATTTTTTGGATTTATTCCCATTACGTAACATTTTATAATTATCATTGAAAGTCTGATTATCTAACATTATGTGGTTAGCATAATGAGAATTATTTTGTGGTTTATGTATAATTTCTTATATGTTCATTGAGCCTAACAGAGAAAGGCCTTCCTGTTAGTCCAACATAGACTACTGGATACGACCTGCACTCAATTAAATAAACTCCTGATTTATAGAGTTTATTTGTTTGACTTTTATTGCTTTAATGAGGAGTCCAAGACCATTTTTTTGTAAAGCAATGTTTATATCGTTTTTTTTAGATAAATATTTAGAAACTATTTTGGAAACTTTTCCTGTATATATAATTGTTTTGTACGCTGCATTCTTGATATTATTATCAGGATATATGAAATTAATGGTTTTATTATAACTTTTTTTATTAATTATTTTATTTATAATGTTTGGGCCGCATCCGTTATTTATTGCGATTTGTTTGATGATATTCAATTATTTATTATAATTATCTATTAACACTGACAAATGAGTTAAACGCTGCTATCTTTTGTGAATAAGAATGACAAGCTTTATTGTGTATAACTATGTCTGTATGTGATGGTTTATGAAAAATTGTTAAATAATTTTTATAGTATGTTCTAGTAATTGTTAAGTCTAAAAAGTTAGTACTATTATGTTGCTTTTCTTCAACTGTAAATTTAATGTTCTTATGAAAAGAATTTATGTAAGTTAATAATTGATTTAATTGTCTATCAGAAACTGTAAGACTAATTAGAATGTCATCAACAAATATGTACCATATATGTATATTATATTCTAAGTTGTCCATAAAAATTTCTACCAGTAAAGGATATATAGGGTTCCCCATTATAAAACTGTCATTCGAAACATAAAATGAATTATCAAATTTAAAATAATTCTAATCCATAGTAATTAACAACAGCTTTATAATTCATTTTTTCATGATTAAATTCGTTTTATTTTCAAGAAGTAATTTGTTAACTAATTCTATTTCTTCGTTTGGTCGTATACTGGGGAATAAATTTTCTACATCGAAAGAAATTAGTTTGGATTTTTTGGGTAAATGAATATCTTTAATTTTATTGATGATCATACGTATTTAGAATGGCATATTTTGGTTTAAAATTCTTACATTGTAAAATGATTTTACTAAGTTTATTTGATAATTTGATTGAATGAGCTGTAGCAAATGATACTACTGGTTTAATTTGGTTTGGTTTTAATTTGGTTTTTTAAATTTTAGTGCCTGAGGATTGATCATTATTAATCGTTGTTTCTCGTCGTCGTTAAAAATAAACGAATCTTCTATTATTTGTTTTATGCTTTTTTGAAAGGTATTCGTAGGATTAGAATTAATTTTGTTAAATTTACTTTAAAATAAAACTAAAGTTTTATTTTAAAGTAATTTATAATAGATTTTCATCAAGTAAAAGTTGAAACCGTGAATTATTTTTAAAATGTCTCTGATTTTAAAAAATATTGGTTTTTCATACCTCATCATCTCTAGACATCGCAATAATGGATTTACTCTCATCCGCTCTTGTCATTATATTGGAAACATCTATAAAGTAACTAGATTCTTTATTAGTAAAATTGTAATCTGTAACGTTGACGAATCTCTTCAAAAATTGATGTTTGGACCTACCTTATCCGTTCTTGTGATTATGATGTTGTTTCCTTTGATTTTCTTCTTAATACTTTTCACTATATAGTATTTATTGATCTGATTTATTTCCTAATTTTTCAAATGGAAGACTTTTTATTCTGTGAGCCACTAGGTGCTTCTGTGATGAGTCTGAATTTGATAAAACGACTTTGGACTCTACTCCAAGGTGTTCTCTATTACGTTAATTATCTTTGGGTTTAATGTTATATTAGAAACCTCTATGAAGTAACTTAGATTCTTCGTTAGTAAAATTGTAATCTTTAAGATTGACGAATCTGTTCAAAAATTAGTGTTCGGGCTTACCTTAGCCGTTCATGTCATTATGATGTTTTCTTTGATTTTCTTATTAATCATTTTCGCTATATGGTATTCATTGATCTGATTGACATATAAATAGGTATATTTTTAATTACGTACTTTTAATTCTATTAAAAATGATTTTGAAAGTCATGTTTTATTAACATGAAGGTGTATGAAAACATGTTGTATAAAACATAAAAGCATACTCATTGAAAAATACAGTTTTGTTATAGCTTAATTTTGTACCTTTGCCATAAACCAAACAACACATCCGGCTTAATTGAGACTGTACTTTCCAAAAGCCGCGTTGTTGCTATGTCGATCCAAATTTTATCCGGATATATTTTATGTTCGCTTTCTACCTATGAATATTTTAACTGCAACATTGTATATCATTTTCCGCCTCTATATGGAAAGTATAATTTTTTTTTCAATTTTGGATTCGATTTTCTTATATCTCCATTTGTTTTGTTTCGTGGATATGTGCCTGAGTGAGTTATATGAACAAGGGAGTTTTCAATTTTGGTTCGATACAATTTATTGGATTATTTTGAAAATTACCATATATATCATTATACAGAAAAACAATATGATGCTCTTTTTTAATGCGTGACTCGATATATATTGAATTTCGGTAAGGTTTTTTATGTTGGGGTTCTCCTATTGTCTACAAGCTTAACAAAGAGGGCTAATTCTACCGACTGTACCATTGTGATTACTAGGAAGCGGATTTCTTTTTTCTTTTTCGAACTCAGGCAAGGTCATTGTTTACCAGTATATTTAATCATAATCGTACACCATTGACTCGATCTATAGAAAAATTAATTAATACTAACTTTAGCTTCTTTATGTTTACTTTGTACTGTTACTTTTTTACCATACAATATAAAAAAACGAAACAATCCAACGTACTCACAAAAAAAAAATTATATAAATTCCAATAATTTTTTTGTGTGAGTACGTTGGATTGTTCCGTTTTTTATATTGTATGGTAAAAAAGTAACAGTACAAAGTAAACACATATATAGATATTTTCATAAATTGAACTGATGACTCATTCATAAAACGATTATTTTTTTAACTTATTTTATTTGGCAAGTCCGATCTCTAGCCATTACATGATAATATGTCTCAATTTATGATAAAATTCAAAAATAATACCTAAGCAACTTATTTAGCACAGTAATTAGCACCAGAATCTCAATGTGGCTGCAAAATCAATGCACATACCTACGACTGAATATCATGTCGCTCTTGAATACAATAAACATTGAATGGATACCAAAATCCGTCCCGTTTTTAGCGTTAGACGGCATTGGATCACAAAATGAAGTCTCTTCTACTTTATATGTGTAAATTTTTTAATGCTAAATAAACAAGCTAATATTTATATCAAAATTTTCACGAAATTTAAATATATTGAAAAATATAAGTAATTAATATAGTGGAAACTTAGATATAAATCTGTTTGTTTATTTAAAATGAAGTTCGAAATATGGGCTACCTCAGTTAAATATACTTTATAATGTTGTTTGAAAAAATAGTTTTGTGTATAATATTGTTATACATAAGAGATTATAGTTTAAACGCGGTGATGCTCTTGCAACCAGCACAAAAGCCAGCTTACATCCAAGGAATGCTATATCATACATTTGGTTGAGATGGAAGGGAATGGTTTATTCCATATATATTACAGGTCTTTAGGACCACAACTTGATAATTATTCTTCATGTTGTTCTATCTCTGGTCATTGTCCACTACTTTAATCCCTTTCACTTTTATATCTTCTATGACAGCCTCTCTCCGTCGCTTACTTGGTCCTTCATTACCTTCTTTCAGTTTGTGGTCTTCCCCATGTAATCTTCCTCATTACTATACTTTCGCCCATTCTTTCTATGTAGCCCAGCCACTGAAATATTCTCGATTTTCTATCTTGCTCGGATCTTTGAAAATATCATACATTTCCCCATTTGTTCTTTTCATATACAAGCCATCGACCTTCTTTCCTTCTGTTATCCTTCTGATTATTCTACGTTTCCAACTTAATAGTTTCTCTTCTTCTTCCTTGTTTAGTATCCATGTCTCACATCCGTACAATACAGTTGGTCTCAATAATGTTTTATACAATCTTAATTTGCATTTCTGGATAAAATTCGATCTTATTAGGTGATTCAAGGCTCATGAACATCTCTTAGCTTTGATCAATTTTTGGTCTATCTCTTTCTCTTCTTCAAACCTGTTTATTATCCTTACGCCTAAGTAAACAAATTAGTTTATTATTAATGCACTATTCAGAACTAAGTGAAGTAAATTAAAATGAGCAATAGATCAGAAGGAGGCTGAAACCATCTAACAGAAAGGGCATTGCGTTCCATCAATACAATGCTGGCCTGTTTTTAGCCATCCGACGCAACCTTTTACAACTTGATTAGAATTTTTGGCCCATTATGCAGTCCTTGAACTACTCATTATTTAGATCGCTTAAAAGTGGCTTAGATGATAAGAACTTTACATCGTTGGAGGAATTAAAAAATTCACTGAACAAGTTCTTTAGTCAAAAATCTCAGAATTTCTATAAGCAGGGATAGAGAAAGGATGAAATGATGAAGGAATGTAGAAAGGTCGTCAAACATACCATATATTTTTTTTAATGGAAATGTCTGCTCAACAATTACAATTGTTCTACAAAACAGATAAAACATATCTTGAGGTAGTTTCCCAGTTTCCCAGTGCTGAGAGATTTAGATATATAGGGAGTGCTGGATACAGGATACTCAGGGATGAATTAAAAGTGTTTTAAAAAAAGTGCTCCTGAATCGGGAAGCACAGAAGTGCTTCTCTTGAGGGTTAATATTCCGAGTAATTGGTGCAGCTGTCGGTCAGTTACGCACTATTCGGTATTCACAGCTATTCGTTATATTTTGTTTAGATGCACCTGCATTTTGTTTACATTGGTACGCTATGAGTTGCCCCAGATAAAGCATGCAGAAAGGATTAAAGGCCGAATTAGTGATTTGTATAGCAGTAAGGTACATTCGGTTTTTAATGAGGGTCTCCTGTTGATAAGCGGATGGAGTTGAGAGAGTCTGACATACCCTTCGTTGAGTTTGCTAATTATGTGAATTCTCCACATTAATCTGGTATCCAGATATACACCCTATCCATATATTTAACATATTATTCGTTTGTTTTCCAAGCAATTAATGTTTTCCAAGGTATTGATCTCAGATTAGGTATCAATCTATTAATTGATATTGGATTGGGAATTATGAATTATCGAAGGGTTATTGATTCTCCTTAAAGTAAAAATTTTTGCTGCGCACTTGTCTGTGTTGATTTTTAAATTCCATTTATTGAGCCATTTTACAATGGTATTTATAGATGCTTGAAGTTTCGTTACCACAAGTGCAAGATTCTGTTCCTTGATTAGAACAATTGTATCATCTGCAAACATAAGAAGAGAGGCTTTTGCTTCTAGGATGTCGTGTGTATATAGGTTAAAAATAATTTGGCCAAGTATATTTCCCGGTGGCACGCTGGTTTTGAATTTTCTAATAGTTGATGTTATATTATGTATGGATGTTTATATATGAAAAAAGGATGGTTTTTAAATATTGTGGTTCTTAACCGATGTTAATTTTATGTTTTAATCCGCCATGCCATACTAGATTGTTATATGTAGTTTTTAGTGAATACTTTTTCCTCTATTTTGCTGCAAAAATTGGGACTTACTTCTGCATCATTCCAATACATTCAAACAGTAGACAACAGCCAATGTTTTATTCATTATCATAGAGCATAACATTCTAGATTATCTAGAACGTTCGTTAGTGTGTTACAGTCAGCATTTTATTAATTATGCTCTATAGAGTAAATTACAGATTTTTTTACCTGACCTTCAATGCACATGAGATGTACAATAGAGAGGGGTTCTATTTCAGGAAAATTGCAATAAATTGCACTTCAAGCCTTAAAGCAGAGATCGCCAACCCGTCGATCGCGAGCTACCTGTAGCTCTTGTGGACAATTTCTGTATCTTGGTATAACAATTAAGTTATCTTGTACGTCAAAATTATTTGTTTCTATTATTGTATTAAAGAAGTAGATACCTATCTCTATTTGAATATTTTAAAGTATCTCAATACATTGAAAAGGTTGGCGACCCCTGCCTTAGAGCTTCCATTATTTTAGGTAACCAAACTAATAAGTAGACTTCGAAAATCAGTATGAAAGTTAACATTACTATTGTTATAATTTAGACTGAGAATATAGTTATAGAGCGTATCCACTTATGGTAATTCGTAAGGTCAGTAGATTTCTAGAATCTAATTTTTTGCGATCAAGTTACTTCTAGAAGACATCAAAGGTGATTTGTATGGTGTCACCATAGGCAATATATTTCCACTGCAAGAATGGGTGGATTATTTCTCTCTTATCTGGACCTTCTACCCAATGTCCAATCATCATGCAATTCATTTAATTCTCATTGTATTTCATTTGATTCTGCATTCCAATTATAATGTTGGTAGTACAATTCTAAGCGTTTGTGATACGCGACATAGTTAATTTATGCACCAGATAATTTGGCACCAGCCAAAAGATCCTTATTGTTGATTCGTATTCCAATTGAAATCCCACGATCTGTAAAACACTGATTCGCAACTTCTCTTGGGCTGATAAATCGGACCTCAAAGCAAAAAGTCTAAGATGGATGAATATGGATTGCCGTTATAAACAAAAATAATTTAACGCTTTGACCGAAAGATGGGGCTATGAGAACAGTACAGAAATTTTAAACTTGAATGTTCCAACCCTGCTTTTCCGACTGAATTATATCTTTCCTTCACCTATCCACCACTCATCTTCCCCTATAACTTCTTAATTAACTATGTTTGTTTGGCCTAGATAGATTGATTTGTCAAACAGGATTAAAAGAGTCCCACAGAGTTACGGAAACTATTTGTACTTTTATTTTTATGGTTTGTTGAATTGCTCACCTTATTTGTAGACAATGGAAAAAACCCATTAAAAAACATAAAAAAAAGTAAGTGTTACGCACCCTGACTTTGCTAGTCGAAGTTGCAAGAACTGAGCGATGAAGAAACTAGCTCGGATGAAGGAGAAGACTTCAGCGATTCAGATGATGATCCGTACTATGTTTTGCCTGCTTAGCTGCAATACCACAACGAGATGAGGGAGATGAGGATAAGGTAAACGGACGAGACAGCTCTGATATAAGGTGAGATTGTGCATGAAAATAAAACTATTGATGATGATGGTGTTTTTGATAAAGTTGGCAAAATGAATCTGGACCACCCTATTTTTGGCCAACTAAAGAACCGAATAGAAATATTATTTATGGATCACCTGGTCCTGAGATACAAAATTTTAGTTTATTTTATATAAATTAATAAAATTTAAAATAAAATCAAGTGACTACGAAAGCTCCACGATTTGATGCCATGTTTGTGACGTCATTATGTTAAAGTGTTTTCACGTGAGTACTGTCAACGGTTTTTACCTCTGTACTTGCTGTCAAAGTTATTAAAGTTTAGTGAAAAAAAAATTGTTGCTTACTAATTTCATTCAGTAGTGTATGGCAAAGGGTTCATAAAGACCAATTCTAATAATATACCTGGTGTGGTTTTTTTTATGGTCACAGGTCACGGTCAAAGGTCACGAGGTGCTAAAGCATCAATTTGAGTTTTTGAAAAAATAATGATGAATAAATAAGAACCAAAATATTTCTATTAAATATTCTATTTATTCTATTTTCTATTAAAAATTGTATTTTTACGGTGAACGGACGAGTATGTCGAGAACATAAAGTTTTGAATAAAGCTTTTATAGCAACCTTTATTATTAATGAAAAACTAAAAAGACTTCAAAACATTTAATGTCACGATTGTGTAGCTTCAGCAGGTAACAAATACCCAAACATAAAAAATTGATATAATGTTATAAATAATAATGTTTTGTACATATCTGATGACAGGTGGTTGTAAAAACTTGATGTTGTTTTAGGATTAATACGTCGGGTTGCTTTGAACCATTGATTTCGACGTTTAACATCTTGTGGCATATTTAAAAATATTTTTTCGGGAGTTGTTTTTGTAGTATTCATACAAAATGGCACGAAACAGGCAAGGTACCTAATTAAATTTTACATTATCAATAACTTTATCAATACAATGAAGATAAAAACAACAATAAGTTGAAATTAAAACACCCGTATCAGATGTCTGTAATATTGAGGGAAAATAAACATTTTGACGTCCAATGCGCTCGGGTTTTTTCGGGAACTGTCGGCGCGTCATCGGTACTGGGTTTAAAAATGTATTTTCAATTTGATATAACCTTTTAATTATAAGGAAAAAATAAAAATAGTTTTGCTATAAAACTTATATATGATCTTTCCATTTATGATTTTTTTTTCAAAACCCCAATGAATTCATATTAGAATTTTAAATATAGTAACGAAAAGCTGCTTTCGATCCCTGTAGCACTTATAATTTTTTAGTCAACTTAACAGTGGGATGGGAAATATAGACGAGTAAGTCATTCTCCCTTCGTAGCGTTGATAAAGATTTCAGTTAATCGGGAAGTATATTGAGAGAGTATAACAAATCTTCAGATCATCTCTGGGATATGATATGCGAGATTATTGATATTGTAATCATCTATATCGATAGACTATGTCTATTATATTTTGCACGATGTTATATATATATATATATATATATATATATATATATATATATATATATATATATATATATATATATATATATATATATATATATATATATGGGTGTATGATGACACTCATACTGTAGAGAGACACTATCCACACCAGCCAACAACCCATGTTTTCGCCGACCTCCCGTCGGATGGCGTATATATGTAGTGTTAGATTTCCTTGGACTGCGTCCAATGAGACAGCAGTAGCTGAGTGTTATCACACACCCAACCGTTGGGTTCCACAATCTCAAGTGAAACACACAATAACCTTCGTCTCCGCCTAAATGAACACTTTTGTTAGTTGTTTGACCGGTAAGGAGCCCCACCTATCCCTTCAACTGGATGACATCTGTTTCGTCTCTCGAGGTTCAGACTCTTCAGGGCGCCGACATATACCATACCATCAAGTATAGGGAGACCCTATCCACAGTCAATAACATATGTTTTCGCCGACCTCCCTTCGGATGGCGTATATATGTAGTGTTAGATTTTCTTGGACTGCGTTCAATGAGACAGCAGTAGCTGAGTGTCATTATACACCCAACCGTTGGGTTCCACAATCTCATGTGGAACACACAAAAACCTGCGTCTTTGTACACTTGAACAATGAACACTTTTGTTGGTTGCTTGATCGAGAAGAAGCCCCACCTATCCCTTCAACTGGATGACATATGTTTCGCCTCTCGAGGTTCAGACAGTCTGATCCTGAGGCAGGTTGTTGTGTGTTCCACATGAGATTGTGGAACCCAACGGTTGAGTGTGTGATAACACACAGCTACTGCTGTATCATTGGATACAGTCTATATACACACAGTATATATACATATATATATATATATATATATATATATATATATATATATATATATATATATATATATATATATATATATATATATATATTATCCAAAATTTCCCAAAAGTGTTTAGAGCTAATTAACAAGATTTTGTTCAGTTGTTTCGAAGCCTTATAACAATGAATGAAACATTCATTCACTGTTGTATCCGGCAGTGAGTGCGACCAGTTGAAAGTGTTTTATTTGTATTTATTAGCCAATTAACAATGATTTTGTTAATTTAGCAAGATATATATCTGAAAGGGCAACAAAATTTACTACTTGAGCCATTTTTCTGATCAAAATTTTCGGTAGTAAACTTCAACATTCTCCTCTATTAAGGAAAACGGTAAATTCAACTGGGATGTATAAAGAAGCTTTGGGAAGTATGCCTGAAAAGGGCAAAGTTTGGAAACTTTTCTTTAAGATCATATATGGTCCAAATGATTCCTACTTATACAAATCAAAATCTTTCTTCTGTCAGAAGCTCATTAGGTCTCAATACCGAAAAATCAAACTTCAGAGACACGGACGTTATACAGTGTGCCGCATTTAAGATGAAGACACCCCCACATTTTCGTTATTTGAAGGAATACAAATTTGCATTTTTGCTCTTTCTAAGATACTCAACCGAAATCTGAACTTTAAACTAAGCCTACTACGAATTCACAAACCGGGTCAATTCTCGATATTTTGCTTCGCGTTAGATATATCGAAAAAAGATATTAGAAAAAGTTGTTCAGGATATTATTCTAACCCTATATACCAAGTTTCATGACAACATTCGCATTTTTAATTTTGTCATTATTTTGGTCTATACACAAAATTACTACCACAGAATCGTAAAATGTATTCGAATTAGTTGTGGGAGATCACATTTGATAGTTAATTATTTTCATTATGAAAATTATTGTTATATACTATATACTTTTTCCTAAATTTGGTCAATTACCAAAAATTTTTTTCCATTGATAATAAAATAATTATTCCTTTGTAAGTGCTATTTATTTTACTGAAATATTTGAATACATGACACTACTGACAATGTGTCAAGTTTTTACTCACCATGGCACACTAATTATCAAATTAAACAAATAAACTTATAATAATTTTGTGTATAGACCAAAATAATGAAAAACTTAAAAATGCGAATTTTATCATGAAACTGAGCATATGGGGTTAAAATAATATTCCGAACAACTTTTTCTAATAACCTTTTTCGATATATCGCGAAGCAAAATATTCAGGATTGATCTTGTTTGTGAATTCGTAGAAAGCTGAGTTTAAAGTTCAGGTTTCAGTTTTGTATCTTAAAAAATGTGACCCATCCACCTGTATGAGTGTGCAAAAATTCAAATCTGTATTCCATCAAATAGCGGAGATATGAGGGTGTCTTCATCTTAAATGCGACACACTGTAAAAATGAAAGCTTATATTGGCTTGTTAGTCCTGTCCAGCATTCTCAAGACTGCTCATGGAAAAATGAAGTCATTGGTTTCAAAAGATGTTACAAACAGACCCTATTTCAATACTACAGTATCTTAAAAATGTTTTGAAATTTTGACATCGGCCTTGCAGTTTGAGAAAGAAAACAGATAAGGCAACTCCTATTACCGAAATATTCACGCAATTTATTTCAAACTCGCAAAAAGCATATTGTCCTACTGAAAATTTGACAATCAATGAAATGTTAGTACCATTTCGTGGTAGGTGTGACTTCAAGGTATTCGTGCCTAAAATGCCTAAGAAATATGGCGTGAAAATAATGTGCTTGTGTGATACAAATATCTTACATTTATAACGCGTACATTTACACGGGAGCGGGTTCTGATAGCATAAGATTGACACTAAATGAGCTAAACTTGCAAAAACCAACTCAGTGTGTGTTTTTTTTTTAATTTTATTTCAATTGAATTTGTTGATGAAATTGCTAAGAGATCTAACTTATGTTGGCACAATGCGGAAGGATAAGCTGGTTATCCTAGTTTTTTTTTCTAGTAACAGCAGAGTTGTAGGGTCAGCTGATCATTGTTTCAATAGGTTAACCACCTTTGTTTCTTTTACGCCTAAAAAAGGAAAGCAGTCGTGCTGGTTTCAAGTATGCACCAAAGAGCAGAAATAAACCCACAAAATAAAAAAAAACTGAAATAATTTGCTTTTACAACGAAACCAAATGCTGGGTCGATTTACTAGATATGAAATGCGCAGTATACTGGTCAAACAGAAGAACTAAAAGATGGCCGCTCGCTGTATTCTATAGAATAGTAACTATTTGTAGCGTGAATTATTTTATCATTTACCAAAGCTACAAAGATCCACATTTGCTAAACCGTTTTTCATTCCTGAGCAATTTGGCAAAGGATATGATTGAACCGCGCTTGAGAAGAAGACTTTCGATTCTAAATATTCCAAGGGAGCTAAGAGCATTTATTATAAAATCACAAATTTAGATAGCGAGCAGCAGCTGTTGAAGAAGTTGTTGTTCCTACACATAAACTCCAATACACCAAACAAAAGCGGACACAATAAAAATGTATCAGCTGCTCTAACTCTATTTGTTTAGAACAAAGCAGAAATGTTTGTGTAGACTGTGCGATGATGGTTCCTACTCCAGGTATTTCACAATAATATAAAGAATTTTGCATTTTATTTATTTTATTTTAAGTTTATTTTTTATCCAACCATATTTTAAATTAAATGTATCAATTATTAATATTTTATTGTCAATGCATTTGCTTTTTGTTGTCAATAAATGTTCTTTTTTATTCAACTCCTGCGTAAATGATTTTGGCAATAAAAATAACGAAATAATGTAAAAAGGGCATCATCAAAAAGGGTGGTCTCTTAGACCAGGTCTTTCACTTTACGTAACTTGAAACCATTTGTCGGTTAAAGTGTTAATGATAAATATCGATCCTTGCAGATTCTATTAGCAATATCACCTCTCTAAACCTAACTAATCTGACTAAATTTTCTCTCGTACATTGCTTTGTACATTGCTCATACATTGCTTTATACTTATAATAAATGATCGAAATAAAATGTAAATACAAGGATTTTTCGAATAGTTCTCGACCGACACACAAATATAGTGTAAATATGACCAAATAACTATGATATTTGCCAAGTATGGTTGAATAGATGACGCATTGCGAAGTTTCAGACACACGCGTCAACTTAACGTGTACGTTAGCTTCAGAAGATTCTTCATTTTTGGACAGTAAAAAATAGATTGCTGAATTTAAAGGTAGTCCAATATCCATTAAAAATCATGAACGCTCGAGATGCCCTAAAATCGGCAAGATCTACTTTTCTATGTCTTTTTGTTGTCCATCTCTTTTTCTACTATCTCTTTTTGTTGTCACAAAAATTCACAATTTTGTATTAAATGATTGCCTATTGAAGATATGTGGCCCTGCTTAAAAAGATCACTACTTGATACATGGCGTATTTTTTAACACTTGTAGCATTGGAACGAACAATTCTCAAGAATATTTAGACTTAGTTATGCGATTCTGCTAAGTTTCTTTGATGTTTCATAATAATAAATCAAAATATGGATTAACTATTACACAAGAGATAATGCAGTAATTCAGACAAAGCAATAGATGGAAGTAGGTGAAGGTGCGTTAAACTAAAAGAAACTGGATTATTCTGCAGAAAATGTAGTAATAGCTATGTTTTTCTTGGCTTCTCGAAGTATGCTATCAAGATTACTAGGTAAAAACTTAAGTAAGCCCATGCATCTGCACGCGCGTCTTGGATTGTTGTTATAAAACTTTCTTTAGCAGAACAAAGACTTTTTAAATGGCATCCGTAAACCAAGTACACAGTGCAAGTTTAAAATCAAGATGAGAATTCGAATATTAGATAAAGAAAATTAAATAAATTGTGTAAAAAGTGGATAAAAATTGCAAATTTTTCTCTTTTTGAGTTGAAATTTATGACAATATTCTGAAATATTCCGAGTATATGAGAAATCTACTGATGCAGTTTTAGAGAATCGCATCAAACGTGGTTAAATTTTAATTATCGAACTTAACATTAAAGTAATCTTAGTAATGCATAAAGTGAAGCTTTGGCCAAAACTAATCAGTTTTAGAAATGACGGCTAGATAATTCAACATTTTTAACGGCTCTGGTTCAGTTTGCCAAATTACGGAATTACCAAACCATCCGTTTATAATTGGACATATATGGAATAATAAATTCGTTTATTAGTTTTGAATTATTGCTCTATATTTCGTTGTTTTCTATGACTGGATCAGTATGTGGCCAGCATATTGCTGGCAGACTAGGCTAATTTGTCGTCATGTACAGCTTATCCAAAGAAAAAGGTAACTCATGTGAAATGAAACATAAGAAGTCGTTTGATTACGTTTTTTAATATATTGAATTCAAGGTAAAGTGAATAATATAGTAATAATATTATGCTGAAAGATTTTTTTGCCTGCTGGATGTCCGAAATCCTTTTTATTTTGAGATTTGAAATTAAAGAGTTAATTCGGGCAATGTGTGCAGTAGTCGAGAACAAAACGATCAGAACAAAATCAAATTCAAGGTAATACAGTTTGATGCCCAGTTAACACGAGGGCTAGAAAAATTAAAAAAAAAGGGGCCATTAAGGTTGGGTACAAACCATATATAATAAAGTATCCAATATTATTAATATTAATATTAACAGGGTATATATGAAAAGTCGGAGATTTACAAAATTAGTTGTCAAAATTGTGATCGAATCTACATTGGGCAAACAAAAAAATCCATATTAACGAGATATGAAGAACTCATTGCCCACATTAGATATGGGAGAAATTAAAAATACTGTGTTGCCCAACATGAAATCGAACATGACCACAATATAGATATTAGTAATTTAAGACTGGCTAAAAGTGTATAACAATAGGGCTTTAGATGCATACGAAAGCATTCAAATAGGAACATGCAAGGAAATCACGAACCGGGATAAAGGACCTATTCCGTTCAGTCAACTTTTTCAATTATTAATGTAACGCTCAGTAAACTTCACGGTTCATTTTTTTCTTCCTTTTTTACTTTTTTCTTTTTTTATATCCATTTTTACACGCTTCATTAGGTAGGTAGTAGGTTAGTAATTAGGGTTATCAAATAAATAAAATATAGTTTAGTTTTAGAATTAGATTAAATCATCTCCTGATGATGCCTGGTGGACCTGGTAACATGGTTAGCAAAATGTGCGTCAAAAAGTTTAAAAACAGTGATTTCGGCTAAGTGGGAAATCTCTTCGAATTTGGTATTTTACACCGAAAGTTCCAATAAAATAATCCATGTCACAGTGTTAATCAAAATGCAGGCTCTATTATTCGTGATATGGTAGAAAGAAGGGGGAAATAAGTTTCCCGGACGCTTTTTTCTAAACATTATCTGACATTTGGAGTATAGCACTTTAGTAATCTATTAACGGAATTATTGGAAACCGTGTTTCTTATTAAAGAATACAATTTTTAAAAAAATTGGTCCTCTATAGTTCATCCAATTATAAAAAAGATTGTGGATTTTTAAATAAAAGTAAACCCCCAATAAATATAAAGAAATAAAGATTCATGAGGCTTGGAAACATAAAATTCAATGAGATATGTCACTAAACACCAAATCAATTGTTTTAAATTTTTGACACGAATTTCGCTAACCATGTTAGCATTATCAGCTATTATCAAAATATAAGCAATAATAGTTTTCCAACATACAGTTAGTTACCTAGAATTGTTTTATAGTTTAAAATACTGGTTTTTGCTTCGAATGCCGAATATTATCGATTATGAAAGACCTTAACCTATCTCTCGCAACGATAACGCTCACCTAACCAATTCTCGTTGCATTTCTTGCTTCGAGAAGGTGACACTAAACGTATTAGCATTTGCATTTTATCGCAAGATAATCTGGCACGAAGTTTATATCCGACCGCAACTTTCTGGAATAATTTATATAAGACATTTTAATACTACTAGCGAGGAAGATTTCAGGTCTGGCCGAATTGAAAATGTAGTGCGGTCGGTAACCGAATTTGCATGAACGGCTTCGTGTTTAGTTCAATATATATATATATATATATATATATATATATATATATATATATATATATATATATACATATATATATATATATATATATATATATATATATATATATATATATATATATATATATATTGGGAGCACAATATAGATTTCATCATCATCCAATCATTCAGCTAATGTCGATCCACTGCGGGATGGAGGCCTCCCCAGCATGCTTCCAACTCGCGCAGTCCTGAGCTTTTTTGTGCCATTCGGGTCCAATATTCTTGATGATGTCATAGATCTATCGTGTTTTAGGTCTTTTTCCCACCTCCATTTGTACTCCTTCACCTTTGCAATGATGTCACATACTTTCGGCTGTTCTCTGATCCATGTGCAGGTCTTTCTGTCCCGCTTTGTAATGCCGAGCATACATCTTTCCATTTCCCTCTGTGTTACTGGAAGTCTTTATATATATATATATATATATATATATATATATATATATATATATATATATATATATATATATATATATATATATATATATATATATATATATATGTGGAGAAAACAAATTTTGTTAACTCCTCTGCTCAAGTTTATATGGAGGAAAAATCTTATCTTTAAAAAATTGATGGAAGGTCAATATGGCAGTTATCGGGTGTCAAGTTCTTGGGTATTCTAACAGCAAACTTTCATGGGATCCACATGTGAATAATCTTTGCCAAAAATTAGCAACCATATCATATGCTTCAGATAGACTAAAATAGATCTGTACTACTGATATAGTGTTATGATATTATTATGCTGAATTTTATAGCCGTCCAAAGTATGGATTAATTTTGCGAGGCCATTCATCTCATTAATTACGAGTTTTGAGATTCCAAAAACGCCTGTTAAGAACAATCGCTGGAGCTTGAAAATCAGCTATCAATCAGCATTTTCACAAATATCCACTTCATAGCTCCGTCCATGAATACAAAAGTTGTGGTCATAATAACTTCGCTCACCCAGTACACTTGCTTAAAGTATTTGAAAATAGTGTATATGTATTATGCAGTGGCTATATTCTATAATAAATTATCAGACAGGCTCAAGAGTATTGTAGATCACAAAACCTTTAGAAAGTTAGTGTGGGATTTTCTTGCAACTACAGCCTTTTATAGCTTGGAGAATTACTTTACCAAGTGTTGATAATGTTCTAGGTTGTGAAAAATTGGTTTGTTTATTTTTATATTTTATTTATTTTTTTCAATATCTGTATTAAAATGCTATGTAGTCTTTGCTTGATCTAATCTTTACATTTTCGGTAATGTTACTTGGATTTAATAAACTTATTATTATTATTATATGCCAAAATTTAACCACCAGCAGAATGGATATTGTGCATCATCGTTAGAGCCCTTTATAATAAATTTCGATGTAAACACGGAAAACTTTGTATCGTGTCTGGAATATTTTTGTACATCCACTACATACGTTGGACCTTTTACCTTCAGCTTTTTAGAAAGTAAATCCATTGGAGACATTCCAATTTCACATCAATACATTTTCAATGCCTTTAAGTCAATACCCTTCTGTCACTTCAGGCATTTATCTGAAATAGAAAAACAATTGGACGTTGCTGCTTCTACTGGTACTTCTACTGGTTTGACGTTTTATATGAGGTTCCGGTTGTCCTAGAACTATATAAGCACGTAACAAACATTATCTTTTTTTACTGTACTATAAATTCTTGCTACAACAGAAATGTTAATTAGCATTTGTGGTACTTGAGGGGTTTATCATTCCTATTGGGTGCTTCCTTTTACAGTGCACTTTATTTCTATATATCGTGTTGTAATTTTGTGTATACTGCATGTGTTGTATGATTTGCGTTATGTTGCTGAAGAAACTGTGGTTATCAGATACATATAACAGAGACATACAATATCATAAATTGCGTAAAAATACAAATTTATCTGAAATCTTCTTCTTCTGAATCTTCTGATATATCTAGAAAAGATGTTATAAAACAACTCCAGGAGTCTCTTTTCTAGAATTGGATTTATTAATTTTATTAAATAACGTCAGTTAATCAATATCAATTATTTCATTAAATAAGCGTATTTTACATTGTGGATTTGAAATGTCCTTATCACCCCAGAAACAATTTTGTTTTAATACTTGAGCAGTAACAGAATCTTAGCTTTAGATTACTTTGCAATCCAAAATTCATAAAATTTCAATCAGTTGTTTTTACTGGAGCTTCCCTAAAGATATCAGATATAAAAATTAATGAAAGATAATAAAAGCCAGCTTCGTTCTTGGTTTGACCAAGACGTGACTAAATGACCTTAAGGGACCTTTAAGGTCATTTAGTCACGACAAATCTAAAAATAAGTCCCGTGCAATGTAAATTGTTCCACTGCACTACTTCCAGCCTGAAGGTCAATTATTCCTGATTATTAAAAACTATATCGTATATTTCACGATGATACGGTCCCACCTAACCCAAGTTTGGTGCATTTCTTTCCACGAGAAGGTGGCATTAAGCGTCTTAACATTTGCATTTTATTGCGATAGCGATAGAAGCTGACAAGAAGTTTATATCCGACCGCAACTTTCCCGAATAATTTAAATAAAACATTTTAATCCCAGTCGCAAGAAAGATTTCGGTTATGGCCAAATGGAAAAATATGGCACTGTCGACATTCCAATTTGCATTCAAATTCAACACTGCTGGCTAATTTAAGCTTAACAAAATACTTTATACTAATTCACTATATTACTTATTAATGTATTCCGTGCTGCGCTGAATGTGGTTCAATTTTTAGCACACGCTCTGAATGTGAACAAGCTGAAAATAAAATTACCTAACCTAATACCATTAAAAGTAAAAAACCCAAAACAAAAATTAGAAAGTAAATCAAAGTCAAGAAATATGTCAATTAAAAACTATGAGCCATAAACCGGTTCTGGAAGGATGGAAGATTTATGTATGTTCTTTTAATATCTCTTTCCACTGCCCAGCTACAGAACTTAATTCTCTAGAAACGGCACTAATTCAAAAGGCCTATAACATGCGTCAAATAAAAAGGCATATTAAGTTGAATAAAGTTCAGACAACTGGTCATACCAGCCAATCTACTAGAGAATTTTCCCAAAACCCCAAAGTTCTTCTGCCATACATCAAGGGAGTTACTAAAACAATTTGCCAGGTATTAATCGAAACGATATTTACAACAGAAAGAAGCATATCCAGTATCCAGGATCTCCCCTCGACTTTAGCAGAACATCATATCCAAAAAAAAAAAAAAAATCGCATAATTCGTGAAAATTGAGATCGAAAAATGTCCAGACTGCTTAAACAAGAGGGACGACGGTCTTAGAGTTCCAAATACATGGAAAGCGTTTATTTCCAAATTGCCCATTCGAAACCCTTCCAATAAAACGTCCCGTGTGATCTCCCGTCACACCCCCACCCCTCAATCGAACGCCTCATCTACAACCTCACCTATTAATACAGAAGTCGCGTCCACTTTCTTTTCTAGTTGTGAACTCTAGGGAGTAGGCAGATTGAGGCCTCGAAGTAAATCAAAAAAAATATATATATATATATATATATATATATATATATATATATATATATATATATGCAATGTCAGATTTTTTGGACTGCGTCCAGTAAGACAACAAAAGTTGAGTGTCATCATACACCCAACCGTTGGGTTCCACAATCTCAAGTGGAAGACACAACTAATACATGTCATTGAAATTGTAGCTGTTCATATATAAGGAACTCTTCAAGTCCTTATAGTATGTATAGCGTGGAGGATTAGTTCACATTTCTTCTTGTTGCCCTTCTTATAGTTGTTGGTGGGTTCTCGCCTTTTCAATTATTTTCCTCCATCTGTTGCGATCTGTCTTCTCCATCCCTCCGCGTTTACTGTTTTATATTTTCTTCGCCTTATATATTCCCTATATATATATATATATATATATATATATATATATATATATATATATATATATATATATATATATATATATATATATATAGTAGTACTCAGTAGTGATAGTGGTAGTGGTACCACTCACTTTTCGCGAATTCTATAAGAACTGAAACTATAAGACCAACAAACTTAAAATTTGGCAAGGATGTTCCTCTGGTGTCGTAGATTTTGGCTAATGAGGAGCATTCATAAAAATCAATCTTTGGGGGCTTGCGAGGGGTAAAAATAATGCATAAAAATACGCCCGTGTATGAAATTTAAATCTTACAGACTTGAAATTTGGTAGAAATGTTCTTCATGCATCGTAGATGTTCGATAAGTGGGGAGGTTTATAAAAATCAACTGCTAAGGGGGGTCGTTAAATATATTCGAAAATTTGAAATTTAGTATTTTAACGTTGTGAATCCCTCCCAATTTTGCCTTTTTGAAATTTATAGAAAAAAAGGCAGGTAAAATCTCTAGAATTCTAAAAGTAATTTTAGTCAAGAATTTTGCAGTCATACAGGTTGATGGGTCACATTTTTTAAGATACTCAACTGAAATGTGAACTTTAAACTCAGCCTTCTACGATTTCACTAACAGCGTCAATTTGTGGTATTTTGCTTCGCGTTAGATATACTGAAAAAAGTTATTAGAAAAAGTTTTCCAGAATATGTTTTAAGCGAGTTTTATGACATAATTAGCATTTTCTATTTTTTCATTATTTTGGTCTATACACAAAATTATTACAAATTTATTTTTTTATTTGATAATTAATGTGCTATGATTCACATTCATATTATGTCAGATTAAATTTTGAGTTTATTGCGTCAATTGACTTTAAGAGAACAAATTGAAATAATCAGGTTGTTTGGTAATTTTGCTCGTATTAGAGAAGTTGCTGCAGAGTTTAACATGAGACATCCTCAACGTGCTTCCATTGATCTCTCTACACTATGCTACTTTTAATGAAAATGGCAAATCGAGCAAATCCATGAGCTTTTGGAATTTATTGTCTCAACAGAATATTAGCAAGGATAAAATTAGTAAATGTTTCGTTCGTCACAAAATCAAGTCCTATAAACCGAACTTCTTACATACATTGAAAGAAGTTGATGATAAAAGATTAGACCATTGTTATTGGGCCCAAGGTAATTTATTAAATGACAGACATTTCCTGAAGAAGATTATGTTTACTGATGAGGCTACATGCACAACTAGTGGGATTTTATTATCTCAAAACTGTAGTTACTGGGCCAGAGGTAGTCTTTAATTGTTTAAAAATTGTAAAGGCCAATATTTCCAGAATGTCAATGTCTAGTGTGGGATTTTAGGCAACCGAATAATTTACCGAGCATTTAATGAATCATTGAATGCTGGTCGTTTAGTTAACTTCTTCGATGGGGAATTTTGAGATGTAATTGAAAATCTTCCAGGACAGGATTTGTATTTGCAGCTAGATGGTACATCAATCCACAATCCAAGGATTGTTCGTCAATGGTTGAACCAAAAATTTCCTATGCGCTTCATAGGAAAAAAATAGTCCTTTTGAACTATGGCCTCCGAGGTCTGACGATATTACTCCCGTCGATTTTTGTTTTTGGGGAAATGGTCAAAAATAGGGCTTATAAAACAACGGATCGCCTATTCTTGGCGAGATATGTCGGTACCCTAATGAGTTTAAGCACCAACAGACGAAACATGTGCCCTCTAGTGTAAGGAGGGATGGGCGGGGCTTCCTCCAGGTCAAGCAACTATCCAATGCCCATATATTTATATATATATATATATATATATATATATATATATATATATATATATATATATATATATATATATATATATAAATGGAAATGGAATAAAAAATAAATGGAAATAAATGGAAATGGAATGACGGCTGAAAGGCTAGAAACCGGTCCCGAGAGACACGTGACGTCGCATGGAGAAAGGGTGAAAGATTTCTGTAATATTTCCCTCCACGGTTCCGTTACGCTACCTTGTGGGCATACCTGGTACTATACCCGAGGTTCCAGGCAGAATGTTACGAGCGGTCCTGACTGCTACGAGCATTCGCCGTAAAATGGCGCGAGTTGTGCGATCACGACCCGTCATTAAAATGACCAGTTGATCTGGTCTGGCCCCGATCGTCTCTCCGAACTGCTTTCCCTGCGTTCGCCTGGAGCTCGGCTGATGACGGCTGAAAGGCTAGAAACCGGTCCCGAGAGACACGTGACGTCGCATGGTCGACAGTTCGGCAATCGGTGGCACCACGTGGAGAAAGGGTGAAAGATTTCTGTAATATTTCCCTCCACGGTTCCGTTACGCTACCTTGTCGGCATATATATATATATATATATATATATATATATATATATATATATATATATATATATATATATATATATATCCATGCTATCGAGAGTGGTAATAATGAGATCCAAAAAGTAGAGAGTCGCATAGGAAGACTCATCATTTCATTAATACATTTCACTATATTTAGTTGTAAATTCAAGCTTTTTCGTGGGGTGTCAATTCATGCGATGCGATGTTAAACACATTGACTGGTCGCTGGTAGTATTTTGCATCTTGACAGACACAGCGATCAATTAATAGTTTCATTTTACACCCTGCCACACCTCTCTTCTGTTACTCTTCATCAGTTGTTCTCTATTTAAAATATAAAACTAATTAGTAATATTCAACGGGTACATAATATAATGTAAATGTAACCATCTAATTTTGTAGAACCAAATCAAAAACTGATAACATGGAATTGTTTAATTATTCTAACTAATGAATAAAAGGAGGGTTTGTTTAAAACCGATCAATTTTGGAAATAATGGCGAGATAATTCGACATTTTTAATAACTTTGGTTTACTCTGCCAAATTACGAAATAACCAAACTATCCGTTCATAATTGGACATATATGGAATTATAAATTCGTTTATTAGTGTTGAATTATAGCACTATAATTCATTGTCGGCCATGATTGGGTCAGTATATGGCGTGGTTCGCGAAATATTCCTGACCAACTTGACCAGTTTGGTCGTTATTGGTATGTGATATTGTTAGATGATGCGGTTTTGTTATGATGCCATTGTTTAGAAAAATATCGATGGTGAAAACATGTTGGTGTGATTGTAACACATATGAAAAATTAATTAATTCAACTTATATTTTAGGTTATAGCTTTGTACCAGGCACCACTTAATGGCATAGTCACTATATATATATATATATATATATATATATATATATATATATATATATATATATATATATATATATATATATATATATATATATATATATGTTAAATGATTTTCACTTAACTTTATTTTTTAAAAAATTATTTATTTGGAAGTTTACACTTTGTTACTTCTTTAATTCAAATCAGAATACAATAATATAAAAGATTACTGTTATACAGTATAATCTTAGAAAATAGAAATACGTTAAAATATGATCAAAATACTATAGTGACTTTTAAGTTAATAAAGATATAATAAAAATATAGTACTGATGATGGCTGGACGGTGGTCCTAGTTCTTATATGTTCAGGTGTGCTGACTTGGCATCTGGGCCTCGTGGGGACAGATCGCCATGGGAAACTGCGATGTTGTGGGGTTCTGCTGATGCTGCATCCTTGGACTTGTTTACTGGAATCGTGAGAGACGTGATTCTGTTAATTGCTTGACCGGGAGCGAACCACACCCATCCCTTACAATGGAGAGCATATGATTCGTCTGTTGGTGATTAGACTCATCGGGGTACCAACATATGATCTCTCACTAAGAATAGAGAGATCCTATCTACAATCAAACAACCCACACTTTCGCCGACTTTTAGTCGAATGGCTTATATATAAAGTTTTTTTTATTTCTTTGGACTGCGTCCAGTGAGACAACTTGCGTCTCCGCAAAAATGATCATTCTGTTAGTTGCTTGACCGGGAGTAAGCCCCATATATAGATATATATATATATATATATATATTATATTTATTATATTATTATATGTAGTGTCTTGACCGTTTAATATTTTTTGTCTTTGGGTTTCGGTAAAAATTACATACTATTAGATATACCAGAAATAAATAATAAAATAAAAAAAGTTCTTAAACCATTTACTATAAACATAGCAGAAATACTCAGTAATAACACAAAACAATTATTTACGAAATTAAAATTACAAACACCCAAAATGGAAGACCCTTTTAATTTACATATTGATTGTTTAAATTGCCCAAGCTTATATATTGGGCAAACTAAACTATATTTAAAACAAAAACAGAATTAATGAACATAAAAAAAGTAATAGAAACAAAACTAAACGTAACTGCCCTGTCAAAACACGCCATACAATTTGACCATAAACTTAATTTTAATAACGTAAAAATTTAAGATTTTGGAAAACAAAATAAAAAAAGGAACATAAAAAAAAACAAATAATGCCGTTAATTTAAAAAATGAAACTGATAATTTAAGTAGTATATATAATGACATAATTAAATAATAAAATAAACGTTTTATTTTTTTGCATGTAATACCATTACAAGTGAAAACCCCAAAACTGGTTAAAAAAAATGTAAAGGTAAAATTTTATAAAATGTGTTAAAGACAAAAAAATATGTCAATTGAAAACTAAACAAAGAATAACATATTTTATAAAAAAAACTAACTATTAATTTTTGATTGGTACTATAATGTTAATATAGTATATCAAGGCATAAGGAGATATGTGTTAAAAAATATAAAGTTGTATTGGTTATAGGAGTAGAATATATTTCGTAGAATTGTAGCTGTTCTGAGGATGGAACACACACACACATGAGGGGAGGCCGATTAACATTTGATGCGTCCTCAGAAATTAAAATAATTTATTTTTTAGATTTGTTTTGAAAACGGGAGGAGAATACTTCCCGAAACCCCCAGTCCCTTTTTTTTACCCAGTGATTCTTTATTTACATAAGAACAGATATTTTTGATATTTTTGGAGTTTTAGATCGTGGCGGTACCCGTAAAAAAAAGGAAAAATATGAACACGCCACAATCATTCAGACTTTAATAAGATGCATTATCTCATAATAGTTTTATTTTTTTAAACCAATCTACTTGGGAAAATCGAAAAAACTATTATATCAAGTGTTTGGAAAAGCATCTCTAATAGAATCTGAAAATTTTTAATGGATACATTTTTCGAGAATAGAATTTATATTAAATTTTGTCTAAAAAACGAAAGAATAATTTACTATTTAGAGTAAAGGGTAAAGTGTTAGGGTTAGAGGCGCATCAGCAACTAGGCTATTTAGCGACTGGACCTACAGCTTAACGTGGGTTCCGAACCACGGTCATCAGCTTCCGACAAACCCAGGCCAGCACCCCCCTCGGGCTATAAACCCTTGGTTATGTGCCTACCCATAAGTCTATCCGGAAACCTACCGACTGGCGAGTGACCTACGTAGAACACTTCTCAGAAGGCATTCGGCCTTACCGAGCCTTTAACTGGCATGACTGAGGGGTAATTCGTAGTCGGATTTTACACTCTTGCCTAGAAACAATTACAAACATTTAGAAAGTAAACAGACAGAAGAAAGAAAGAAAAACAAGCATCCGAGCGCCGGAATCGAACCAAGCAGGCCGCTGCTTTTACCGTACCAACGCGACCGGCTACTATTTAGAAGAGTATTGGATGACTATTGCCTACGTTGCCAATTATCTGTAAAATGTTGTATTGGTAAAAGCTCCGTAACCACATTCTCGTACCTACTTTTACATGGAGATCCGTTCCTACAGACTTTTTGCATCACTTAGTCGCGACAAACCAGCTAAAAATACGTCCAGTATAACAAAAATACATCTATTGCAACTTAAAAACTTTCTTTCAACCGAAGGTCGAATGTCCCCGATTATAAAAAGCTTTGTCGTGTGTTTCACGGCGATACCGGCTCGCCTAACTCGACCTCGGTGCATTTCTTGCCTCGAAAAGGTGGCACTAAACGTATTAACATTTGCATTTTATCACGATATACACCGGCAGGAAGTTTATATCCGACCTCAACTTTCTAGAATAATTTAAATAAAACATTTTAATTCGGGTCGCGAGGGAGATTTCGGCGCTAGACGAACGGAAAAAGTGGCGCTCCAATTTTCATTCAAATTCTAGACTGCACGTTCGCTCTGGATTAACGAAATTCTTGCACTAAAGTTTGTTTTCCTTTATTGTTTCCCTATTTTGTTGAACCATTGTGACTAATCTAATCAAATCCAAACTAGAAACTTATTTATGGCGGTTTTTTTAGATTATACTGCTGAAGTAACACATTTATTAATGTTTTTGACTCCCAAAATCTTTCCATGTACTAACTAACATAGAAATCGCAACGATTATTTGAGATTGTTTTTCGCAAAGTACTATAGCAAAAAGCAAATTACAAAAAATTGCGAAAGAAACATAGTATTTGTCGTGTAAAGTCCCACAGCTCAATTCAGAGAGCAGTTGTAATTTCCTATTTGACTTATTAGGGTTACGATTACGGCAGCCGTTCGCTGGAATTAGTTGAGTCGTGGATCAGGGCGCCAATTCTTCGGAATAAAAAAAAACCTTAAACTGGAAAAAAAACCACTTCCTCCAAAAAGATTCAGTGAATTGTAAAAATTATTTAATAATTACAAGGATAAGTTCAGAGAGAAACAAAATGTATAGGATCATAAATGCGCTGTATCAAAAATGTTTGGTAACTAAAATGTCCCGTATTTAAAGTGTCCGGGGACAAAAATCCCCCATATCTGAAATGTCTGGAATTTAAAACCCTCTAAAAAAACCCAAAAAATAAGCCTGTGCAGGGTTTGGCCAACTAATAAACATACCTCTAATGGAGGGGTTACTTAACCTGCACTGTCTGCGTCTTCGACTACTAGGTCGCTGGCCGTATTTTTGGTATGGAGACGAATGGTACGCATGAAGCGAGGTTTTGCGCCAGATATGCACAAGACAGTAATACCTATAGCGACCGATTTATGGTGTTAATATTTTCTCCTGCTTAGTTGCATTTTAGTTATAAAATTCCGTTCTAATATAGGTACCCAGGCATGGTGATTAAAAAAGGCTAGTTGCGAAGCTAGAAATTACCCAAAGAGCCATGAAGCGATTAATGATACGGATTGCACAAAAAGATTAGAAAATAAATGAGTGGATTCATCAGAAAACTAAAGTAGCCGATGCCGTGAAAAGAATGACACAATTAAAATGGAATTATGTAAGCCATGTGGCAAGAACAACATATAGTACATGGAATATTAAAATATTTTAATGGAGACTCTCAATATCGTCGTTCTAAGATCAGCTGTAGCTGCAGATTCTTAAACAAATAGGAATGGTGACAAAAAGCTGTAAAAGAATACATTTTTTAAACAGTTAATAATTAAGCACCCTAAAAACGCAGATACTTGTGTTACATCCTAGTAATATACCCAGAGCACAAGTACGCAGTATTTACCGCAAACTGACCACAATTGAAAGAGGTTGAAGGACCAGAGGGCGGTTTATCTTTTTGAGAAATTGCTATACTAATTACTATAATGAGATGTTCTCACATGTGGTTTGTAAATTTTAAAAATGTTAGTTGACCATTGCTTCCACTACCTCCAGCTTGAAATAGAAGGTTTAGAGAAAAAGGCTTACTTGTGATTATCCGAAGAGTTTACAGCCCTAAGGTAATGTAAGCTACAACGTTATCTATACTGTCATCATCTAATCACTAACCATTGACATATGGAATGGTATCAAGTCATCTTCATTGATAAATCGTGATTTTGTGGTATGAGGAAGGTGAACATGATGATCAAACAAGAGTTAGATGGAGTTTTAGAGAAAGGCTCTTACCTCAGTTTGATGTTGACCTATAAGTACACCGACCAGTAAACGTGATGATATGTGCGGCTTTAATTTATAGAAATAGATCACCTTTTGTCTTCGATAGAGACACCAAGAGCGCAGTAACGTAATCTGCAATAAGTAGTTCCATTTTTAATAAGATATTGCGTAATTATAGGTTATCAAAGTTTCACTCGGATGTTAGATTCAAGTGCGTGATGGTGAATAGAAGAAATGAAATTTATTCAATCTCCATAAAATACAATTTTTGATTATTAATTATTTTACAAAACATTTCTCCACCATTTTCGATGGTTTTAAGTAATAAAATTTGAATATTAATTAATTTGAATTTAAGTAATTAAATTTGAAAGTAATAAACTTCTTGTTATACCATATTTGTTATTTAACAAAAAGCAATGCGTTCAATCAATTCAATCAAAAATCAAAGTCACATCGTTTACTGGTGGCTGCATTGATTTCAATCATCACAGTGGCGGCTCGTGGGGTTTTAAAGTGGGACGGTGTAGAAGAAAATAGAGCTGCTAAAGATTTTTTTTGCTTTCCCTTTCTTCCTTTTTACTTTTTGTGCAATTGAAACAGGAGGTGAACCAGGAAAATGAGTTAAATAAAAAAAACTGAATGGAAATAAAATATGGTGTTTAGCTCTCAAAAACTGTTTACTGTGATAAATGATGGAGGGGCGGCTCCACAATGCCCTACCTCACGAGCCGCCACTGAATCATCATATAATAAAATAATAAAATGAATATATCCTGAAATTGATAATACAAGTGACATATCAAAAACAAGTTATTTATATAAAACAGTTTGGATATTTTTATCTCTAATCGCACTTTAATTCTATTAAGTCTTTAAGTCTACCAAACTTGGGGTAGTTAAATATTCATACATTTCCTGTTATCATAAGAAATTATGTCTTCAACTACACTACGTATTCCTTTTTTTAATGATTTTAGACTGATCTCCCCTATTTGACTTAATATGGAATAAACTTCAAACTGTAAAAACGATTATAACAAAAAAAGTTTACGACATTTTTGCTTTTTTGTGTTGAACTGTTGAAGTTGGAATCAAGTAAAGATTCAGTTTTACTTTGTATTTCGACCAGTAAAGATTGGATAGTAATGCAGCAGAAGACTCTCTGAGGTTAATATAAGGTAGGTGAGCTATTTTAATGTAAGTCTACTTTAACTATATGGTAACATTTGAAAAAGCTTTATATTTTCTTCTAATATTTGAAATATTTCGAACAACAATTATATCGAATATTTTCACGGATGGTAGATAATATTCCTAAATCATTTCGGAGTATTGATCAGTTCGTTCTGTGAAGGGTAACGACGTTTCGCCAAAATATCATTTGCTTCGAGTCCACTGTTGAAGTTTGAACCAAGTAAAGGGCTCAATCACGTGAAGCGAATAATACTTGGGAATGCAAAATGAGATTCTGACGAAGTGTCGTGACCCTGTACAGAACGAACGGATCGATACCTGGAATTATATAGGGAGACGTCCGTAGGTTGGAACAGGTTTTGTTTTTTGACGATGTCATTTGACTACATACATTTTTATCGGAGTTCTATATACCGTTAGAAAGGTAATGTTCTTGACTATACTTTTGCTGAAAAAAATTATTTTATAACTTCAAAAATAAAAAAAAAATGTCAATTTTTTGAATACGGTAATTTTGGCCAAAAAAAATTATGGTCCGTAGGTTTAACAACAATTATATTCGATTTATTTATAGAATATAGGTTTTTATAGAATATTCTAAAATTTTCTAGAAAATTTGATGGAATATTTTATATTGAATAAAATGTTTTTATTGTAAGATGTAATCTAAAATCTCGAAAATTCAGTGTTGAAAATTCATTTCGAAATTTCATTGTTGGGACATAGATTTTACAGCATTCTGTATACAAAATGTAGTCGTAACAAATTTTCGTATCATTTAAAAGAAAATAAAAACCTGTGCAGGGATGTAGCCATTTTGTGCTATTTTTCTAACAAAAAAATGTTTCAATATTACAAGTTTAAGATACCATCGTCATGTCCTTGTAACTCGCTAAGAAAACGCGTATTCTTGTATAACTCTGGCCATCAAACCATCTTACACAAGTCCTCGTAACAGGAGGAGCAGGATGTCCAATCGACTCGTTATTTCACGAGAACTTATTTCACCAAAACTTGATCCTTTCATACCAATATATTTCCCTTTTGAAATTTGAAACCATATAATGTACGAATTAGCGTAGTAGCACACGGAAAATGCCTTACAATATGATTAAAACAAAAAATGTTTAAACCATTTACTTTGTCACATGTTTTGCAATTCTATACAGATTCTCAAAGGGTAAACAAATAAAAGTCTATGAGTTTTTGTCTTTAAAATATATTATACATCAGGTATATTTTCAGCTTTATTCATGTATGTATACTGGGTATTGGCTGTTTTTTGTTCTCCAGTATATTTCAACAATAGTTACATGTTCAGGTTGCATGATATTAATCGATAGTACAATTTTAAACAAATGTCAATCCCTTGAGGGTTAAAGATCCCAGAGAGCAAAATCAGAGATACAGTTTTCAATCGTTTATATATTTATTTTCTTAGTTAAAAGTAGAGTAATTAACACTTTTGTTGTTAAAAATAATCGTATTCAGATATCAGTCTCCTACTATTTTATAAATAGCCACTGTAGTTTTAAAATCCTTTAACATCAACCACGTTTCGAGTCTCATTTTCGATAAATTCCGTACCAATAACGCCTGCGGACAATAAACTACATCAAACAGTGACGATTTGAACATGTGATGGTAGCTCGATAATCTCTCTTGGATCCTCTGCAACCCATACATGGAAATTATGTTTGTTTATATTTCAGTTTAAATGAAAATGCACTTCTTCGCGAGAGGCAAATAACATTTTTCCTAGAACGATCATTTTTATAGTAAAATTGTAAACTCTGTGGCAAGTGAAAAATATTCAATTTCAAAAACCTTAAGAAAAAAAAACAGATCATATACACATTACTGGATGTTAATTACGCATTTGTATTTTTATTTTCGAAATACTTTTTCAATATTTGGACATTGTTACTAAACTTTAAAGTTTAATTATATTTTACTTGAATAAAGTTGTAAAAAGTGATAATGCAATATTTGAATGATTAAACTCGAAGAGATTTACCACTAAACACCAAATCACTTTCAGAATCGTCGGAAAATGATTCAATCTCTGATAATTCAGTTATCTAGACTTAATTCTATTTTTTACATGAAGAAACTGTTCCAAAAATCTGAAAATGTGGTATGAGGAGGTACTTCTCAGTCTAACCCTTTGATATTTTGTTGGCTGATTCTGGCACTGGATGTTTTGCATTGTTTTCGACGTTTTTGTATATTTAATGTATCAAGCTGAGTATATTCATATTCAGCACTTATGGTTTCATTATGATTCAGAACCTTATAGTGAAAAATTTTAGTAAAATTCCATCACAGTTACACTTCTTTATGGTAAAAACCATGTTTTAAAGTGGACAAAGTTGGTTGTACTGGTGTTAACCATTATTTTCTTATGTGGATTGCTTTATAGAATCCACTTTTCATCACCAGTAATAATTTCTTGAAGAGCAGGATCTCGAATTAACCTAAACAAAAGTGGCCCACAGATGGTTGCTGAATTTTCTTTTCAACTGAAAGTTGATGTGGCACTCAAATTCATTCTTTTTGCATTTTTTTCAGTTCTTCTGAACACTATTTTGTTATGGGTCATAAAGTTTTAAACTTTCTAGCTAATTCCTGAATGGTTTTATTTAAAATCAGCTACAAGTTCAGCCAGCTACAGTTTAGCCAGTAGATCCTTATCACACTTAATAGATCTTTCAGATTTTATACAGTCGAAAAGATTGAAATCGCCGTTCTTAATTTTTTTTTAACCGACACTGACACGTTCTGCCATTTAAGACATCACTATAAACAGCATTAAGGGCTTTAGTGGCATTGTTATGGTTTTGAAACTCATAAAACATCAAATGTTTAACCTTTTGTAGCCCAAGATGGTAAAAATTTAAAGCTATTGCGAAAAGGGACTGGTTTAGGCTAATAAAAAAACCTTTTCTTTAAGTTAATAATTTTGTTTATTAATAAAAAAAGGAAAGGATTTATGGTTAAAGGCGCATCAGCATTTAAGGCTATTTAGCGACTGGACCTACAGCTTAACGTGGGTTCCGAACCACGGTCATCAGCTACCGACAAACCCAGACCAGCACCCCCTTCAGGTTATCAACCCTTGGTTATGTGCTTACCCATAAGTCTATCAAGAAGCTTACCGACTAGCGAGTGGTTAACGTAGAACACTTCTCAGAAGGCATCCGGCCGTACCCAGCCTTTAACTGGCGTGATTGAGGGGTTATTCGTTGTCGGATTTTACACTCTTGCCCAGAAACAATCACAGACATTTAGGTGTGGATACGTGTGGGCGTGTGTGTGTGTGTGTAAGTGAGTGTATATAATTGTGTGTGTAGGGTAGGAAGTAAGACGGACAGAAGAATTTAAGAAAACACCCCTCCGAGCGCAGGAATAGAACCAGCTACCTTTGGATTACCAGACAGGCGACCAACCCACCAGACTACCGTGGCAGGCTGTTTATTAATAAATTTGTTGGGCATTTTAGGGATTGTGGCATTGCTGTAACATTAAGGAATGAAAGGATCTAAAACAACTATTTTGTTTATTATAACATAATGCTACATCGCTTTTGCCATAAATGGTTTGTGATACGCCACTGGATTTAGGAAACTTGCAACGTATACCCTTTTCGACCCAAAGTGGCCACACTAAAAATCGAAGTGTGTTAAATTTACCCACTTACACCTGTTTTTTCTTGTAGTCGTTTTATACACACAAAAAGGCGTGTTATATTCGTAACACGTGTTACAATGTTTCTCATAATATACTAAACGTGTAGCTTGTAGAAATAAATATTCCTAAAAATTGAAAATAAGAATACATTTTTATATTTATTCTTCAATATTTTTATTTATAAAACATTTTTTACTGTATTTGAGAGAAAACATTTCTAACAAATTTAAAAATATAAACTGTTTTCCATACATAGGTAAAATTTTATTTTATAGAAGTATATCCTTTTTATTTTGACAAATTACCAACCTCCCTAATTAATTTAATAACTGGTATAACTTTGTTACTGACAGCAGTTTCAAATACCTCATACTCAATATACTGGAGTGTATTAGAATAATTAGTTGAATATTGACGGTGCCAAACGAAATACGTGGCTATCAGTCCACAAGTTATTTTTGTAGAAGTTGGATTCTTGACCTTCATTCTGATTTTCTCATCTGTCACTATATAAGAACATGAAATATTTTTTATATTAATATAGACCACAGCTCGTGGTGCATCTCCTGGTTTATCATAATCATACGTATGTTTTTAATAGTATTTATGCAGATGTAAACACGTGTTATTTTAAATTTCTCCGTTCTGAAGACACACTTAAAAGTGTAGAATAATGTGTTATTTAGAATAAGTGTTGTTTTAACACACCTACCTATGTATTTGTGATAAGCGTGTTATTCTCTTGCCGAGCCAACAAATGTATTTTGTTTCTAATACACATATCTATGTCAATATTGCCCATTACATCTGTCGGTATGACACATTATGTATTAAATCATATTTTTTTTTAGACGGTAAAAAGGATAAACACACTTACATGCATCGAAATAATACGCCTTGTAACACGCTTTGATTTGCAGTGCAGTGATCGACTTGATCCTACCGTACTGCAGTTTCCTTTTTAATCTACCTTCGATTATTGATATTAGGCTTCAGTTCAAGCTTATATAAATTTTCCCTTACCTCAAGTCGAATTGTCTTGTTAAGTGTGGTGCATTTTAGAATCTTCGATATAGAAGGCAAGAATTAGCCATCGAGAGGTCTAATAAATGATAGAACATCCGAGCTTGCCATCTTTTGCTCCGTATCATAATTTTATATCTCCCCATAATACTATCTAACAAATATACGCCATCCATGTGCCGATTGTATTCTCCTACGATATGAGGGCGATCAATGTTGATGCACCTCTTATTGGCCTTATCGTAACATCTGACCTAAGGCTTAGGCAAATCACCAGCAAAATGATATGATACGATAGTAACAACTTTGTTATCTTTCCATATGACATTTGACACATCGATACTGTTCATGTCAGCCACATATTCAACTCTTTTTTCAACACATACTTGTCAGTGGGCAATTGCAATTCGGAATTCGATTGCGTCTTGCTGTCCCGAGACTCAAATATACCCTCTTTAGCTAAGTAGTGCAGTAACGGCAATGAAGTAAAATAATTATCAAAATAAAGTTGATAATTTTGATGCCTTAGTATTTCTCATGCCATTCTCACAACTACGTTAGATGATACTCCTAAGTCAGGTTCTTCATGAGGAACAATATTTTTAGGTCCCGTTTCGGGTTCAATTTTATATGCAAATCTATAAACCCCACCTCCAGAAACGAATATCTTATAACCTCATTTGTAAAGTTTTTTGGATTATACTTTTTCATATTGTTTCTTTAGTGGAATAAATCTGTTCATCTACGCAAAGATATTCCTCCATGGGAACTCTGTTAAAAGTCTCATTCAAATTTTCTACGATAGATCTAATTTTGAATAATCTGCTACCACTCGGGTCATTACATGGTGGCATCTTAGAATTATCATTGAATATATATATTCAAACTTTTGTTTCGACATTGTTTCTTGGATGATAGGGTACCAATGGAAGAATGTCATTGATTGGTTATTCTCGATAAGTGTATCGAGGTCATCATATATATGCTTCCAATAAACTGCTGGATATCAATATCAGTTACTTAAAAGAATTGGTTAGATTTTTTTTTAATAATACAAAGATTCATTTGTGTTGCAATAAAACTTCAATAAAACAATGAGGTCTTTAGGAAAACATATAAAAAATATTGAAAGGTGTATCGATTATGTTTAGTTTTATTTTATTTTCTTAGTTTAAAATAATATTCTTTTTTTATTATTGCAAGCTTCGCTTTTTTCTTTTTTGATGAGATGAAGCCGATTGGCTCGTTTGTTGTTCCGATTCTGGAAATGAGAGGCCAGAAATAGGCCCATTGCGTTCAATATCTTCAATGATTGTTGAAAAAAGGTTTAATATCATTTGATAGTGGTTGGTAATCCGGACCTATAACGCTGTCATCATCGACATCAAATTCATCTTCACTATCAACAACCTCCACCTACTTTACTTACTATTAATATTACTCTCCTTGCTCAATGTAACACGAATGTCACAAATACAAAAACTTACTAGTGTCATATAAAAACGCAAAAATATTGGTTGCTAACAATAAATAATCTTATTAATTCACTTACCTAGGGATGTATAGGAATATAACACTATTTTCCGTGCTTTTTGTATTTTATTGTGAAATTTAAAATTTGCATGAGTACAAACTTAAAGTATCATCAGCTAACGTCGAAATTCAAACTGACAGAAGTCGAGCGGTTACGCCATATATGATTTCATGTGCATACTAATTTGTTCAATAATGTGTTACAGTGATGTTACATCGATTTGAATGAACTAAATAAACTAAATTCAGAGAATTGCGGGATTTTTGGGGTTTATTGCAGTATTATTACAACGAGGGTTAATATGGAACTTAGCCACGGTTTATTCTTCCATTCTTTAATTTAACAATTACTATACTAAGTATTAATAAGTTAAGTAAGGTTTTTAAAATTTCGAAAAGAAACGAATGTCTGCTAATAGAACTTTAATTAACATATCTGTAGAAATAGATACAAGTTATTAATATAATTGTAAATAATATCTGTACTCTATATAATGGAATCTCATAAATCATTTTTTCTTATTTACTATTATTAAAGAAAAATCATGATTGTGAAAGTAAACTGCGGTCTTAAGGTTCATTTATTTGTTACATCACAGGACAATGTTGACTCGTTTATTCTAGAAACAACGAAACAAGGAAGGGACAGCTTATTTAACTTACAACAGCTAGTTGAAAACTGTGTCGCTAGAGGACGCTTACTGAATAACGTTTCAAGCGAATTCAGAACAAAATGCATACGGGAACGGCCATCCAAAGCGAGGACTGAACAGAATCGCGTGATGGGGTGACAAAATAGGGCCGTAGTAAATTGAATTTTAGATGTTTTTGTGTTATTACATGTTTCAAAAAGGCTATGTGTTGCCTGTAACGGTTTAAAACCATGGACTAGGTGAAGATATGCTCGTATTAAGCGCTTAAAATGCTTTCAATAAAGGTTGCATCGTATTTGCGAAGCTTTTAATTTATACTGCGCTAGATTCCTATGCAATATTTTGAAATTTAGAGTATGCATATGTACGCTTGTTAGTTTATTATGGGAAGAACTTCGTCTCTATATGAAGCAATTTTAAAATCAAACGAATAGTGTATGGATACTTTTTTTTCTATACTTTATAATGTACATATATTGGACGTCGTTTTTAGAAGTAAAAACATATAATATTATGTAATTGCGAAGGCCACTAGGATGTAACAAAACTAGTTGGGTGTTTGAGTTACTTAGTTATTCACTGATTAAATATATCCTAGAGGATATTCCTCTAGGCAATGCAGGAGTCTGAAGAGAGGCTCTGCATGTATGAACTGCAAGATGTGTGCGTCATATTTTCCATATATTATTTAATATTTAATCTATGTGTAAATCTATGTGTTTCAATCAAAACTGCATTTAAGAGGGTGTAACAAAAGTATTTACGCTTTGAGGTATATAATGTACTTCCTCAAAAGGTTAAAGCAGGTTATTTCTCGAAATACAGTTGGGCAGTCGACGCGAATAACACTTGAAAATACCTATATATATATATATATATATATATATATATATATATATATATATATATATATATATATATATATATATATATATATGAACATTTTGTTGAATACATGACTGGGGACGTTCCCTACCCATCCCTTCCATTGGAGGGCACATGTTTCGTATTTTGATGTTTAGACTCTTCAGGGCACTGACATGTGCTCTCCCGTCAATTCATACATTTCGCCAACTTCCCGTCGGATGGCGTATATATGCAATGTTAGAATTCTTTGGACTGTGTCCAATGAGACAACAGTGCTGAATGTCATCAGACATCCAGCTGCTGGGTTCCACAATCTCATGTGGAACACACAACAACCTGCGTCTCCGCTTAAATGACAATTCTGTTGATTACTTTGCTGGGGACGGGCCCCACCCATGTATATATATATATATATATATATATATATATATATATATATATATATATATATATATATATATATATATATATATACCAGTGGCGTAACGATACTATCTGAGACCCGTGGCAAATTCATTGGATGGCGCCCTCACAGTAAAAGTCGTCACGTTGTAATTTAATTTTAGTATTACTAATATTAAGTGCATTTTAGTGAAATATCGAATACATTATATTTTTAGAAGTATAGGTATTACATAATTTAAATGAAATAACAATATAATTTTAACAATATATTTATTAACAATATTCTTTTCTCCGAGCTTTCTGCCCCGTCACAGTATCAATAACATCATCAAAGTTTAAAGCTGCGTAGCCTGTCTTGTGCCATAAAGTTTCTTAAATAGGTTTTTATAAATTTTTATTTAAAAAATGATCTTTCAGCACTAGCTGTAGTCACAGGAATTATAACAAACAACATTAATGCAGTACATACTTCAGGAAATCTGCACGACATAAAATGATTCTTTATTATTAATAAATCAGCAAGTTCTTTAATACAGGAAGACTTTTCTATTTTGTCTCTGAAGGTGGACCGAAAACTGAAAATTTGCCTGGTAAATGATTTAGATATGTCTTTTTTATATATATCAACAAATTCTAGAGCTTTTTTTAATCGTTCAGTGTAATTTAAATTTTGCAAAGTGGTACGTTGCAAAACACTGAAATTGGAAAATTCACGGTTGATGGGCCATTTTTCTGCTACACTATTTGCTTCCTTTTTTAAATTTTCAAATTCATGTCTATTCCTTTCCAATTCTTCCAGACAAATTTTCAAACATTTTAAAGGCATTTGAAACATTGGTGGTTTCAGACTGAAGTGCTTTAGAGGCTGCTTAGGTGGGTTTGTAGAATTTTGCAATGGAATACCAATAACATAATAAAATTGTAGTTCTCGACCTTTTTCTTGAGTGAAATAGCTTCATTATTTTTATCTGATTTGCAATTTAATAGAACTGTTTTCGTTAGGGCTTTTTGGACTTCATAAACCGAACTTTTAAAGCAAAAATAGCATCATAACGTCCTGCCCATCTAATAGAGTTCAATATTTTTAAAGTTATCGAAGTTGAAGACTGATATATATATATATATATATATATATATATATATATATATATATATATATATATATATATATATAAGAAGACTATATAAGAAGAAGACTATATATCTGATAAAGAAAGGGACTTTATCAGATATAAAACTTGATTAGATATTTCAACTTTTGATACTATGCCTAAAAAAATTATAAATTTGTTGAACTGTTTCAAAAAAATGTCGCATATCAATAACCTCTCTTACTCCATCATTAATTACCAGATTTAAGTTGATGAGCAGGACACCGAACATGTCCCGCATTTGTCTCGATATATTTTATGAGTTTTTGAGCTCCGCTTTAAGTGCCTTTCATTGTGTTAGCACCATCATATCCTTGTCCTCGACACTTATTTAGAGGTATATTTTCATCATTTATGGATTTAATAATTTGGTTGGACATTGCTAAGGCAGTTTGGTCCTTAACTTCATGAAATCCGAAAAATAAGTATTTAATAACGAGCGCCTTTGGGATTCCATTTTCGTTTTTCTCAATAATACAATAACGGTAAAGTTCACACATTTGATCTGTTTTTTGAAATATCTTAAGTCATATCGAATATGATGGAGTAAAATGGTGCAGCATTTATTTCATTTATGAGTGCTTTTTCTATTTTTAAAACCAGAACAGAAATGAGCTCATTTTGTATTTTTGGACTTAAATATTTTATCTGGTCCTTTGGTTTACTTAACAATTCTTGTAAAATCGGATCGTATTTTGTTAATAACTCAACAACCACGACAGGCTAAATTACACGTTGAAAGTGTCAGAGTAACATCAAGGAGTCTAGAGTAAACTTGGCGCCAAAAAGATGTTTTTTTCTTGATCATGGCCTCTTGCTGTGCATCTAGTATTCCATCTAGCCGTCACTGTTGAAACGCAAGACAAGAATTCAGGTGAATTTTCGATGTATCGTGTCTTTCTATGGCGTCTGTAATATGTTTCCAGTCGTCGCAGCCTTCCATCCAAACATTTTGTATTTTTTTAGATGCCCGATTTGCGAATAACCAACATGGTTCACAATACGCCTTCTGAAGTATTAAGGAATAGGATAACCATGTACTTGAAGTTTCACGCCAGACTTGGAAAAAATATAATAATGTTTTTCTAGGAAATATTTATTGTCACTGTCTTTTAAGAAAGAACTCTTAGGTTTATGATGTCCGTTTTCGATCACGAACCGTTTCACTTGATCATTTAGTTCGTTAAAATTACCCTTATCAGTAATATATGATGAAGATGTAATATTGCTCACACTAAAATATGATTCACTTTGATTTTTGCTTATACTTTGTTGTGATTGTTCTGGATCTGGATATACATTGGTGTCGGGTGCTGCATCTGCTATATTGTTACTTTTAGTTACGTCCAATTCTTCATTTTCGGAGCGCTGTTCACTCGCTTTTTCATCAATAAAGTCATCATTCTTAAAGTGCTTACTAAGTTTATGTAACTTTATATTTTTTACGTCAAACTCCCACTTTCTCTTTCTTTTTTGCTCCCAGTTATATACTTCCTCTTCTCTATATTTTGCCTCTTCTTGCAGATTCGATAAAACAAAAACTATGACCAATCATCATAACAATCAAACGAAGAATGCTTATTAGAGCCCTCTGTACTTAAAACATAGAAATCCGGGATTCCCCTAACATCGTGCGTCGCTAGCCCACCAGCGCCACGAAAAAATGCACTTTTTTGGTTAACAAATTGCGGGAATTCCCAGAGCAGCACTAGCTCGCCCGCGCCACCAAAGTACCGCGACAAAAAATGAAACAACTAATGGATGCGTTCTAAAATTGATCGGCATCTTTTCTTATGAATGCGTTTAAATCTTAATAATTTTTTTGAATTTATACATGGTCTTTAGTTGTATAATTTTAATTGATTTTAACTTTAATTGATTTTAAGTACATATATAATATTTATAATTTTTACTAAATTTTGTTAATATGTTAAAATGTTAGGTTTTACTTCTGAGCTCGCGGCCTCTCGGACCGGCGGCCCCCGTGGGATCCAATCCTGCCACCCTACTGTGCTAACGTTTTGTCAAGGTCACACTTGGCATTCTCAATGCGTGTGAATTGAGAATGTCAAGAGTGACCTTGACGAAACGTCTGCTCATTCCCAACAAACGAGACACAAACGATCGGATGTACTCCCGAACTAATAGTCTAATGTATTCTTCCATCCGCGAAACACTACGAACTAATATATTATATATATATATATATATATATATATATATATATATATATATATATATATATATATATATATATATATATATATATATATATATATTTTGGCAGTGTTAGAATTCTTTGGACTTCTTTTTCATCTCTTGATGTTTAAACTCTTCAGGGCACCGACATGTGCTCTCTCGTCCCATCCATAGTCAACAGCCCATACTTGTCGCCGACTTCCCGTCGGATGGCGTATATATGCAGTGTTAGAATTATTTGGACTGCATCCAGTGAGGTAACCGTGCTGAGTTTCATCAGACACCCAGCTGCTGGGTTCCACAATCTCATGTGGAACACACAACAACCTGTGTCTCCGCCTAAATGAACATTTTGTTGAATACTTGACTGAGAACGGGCCCCACCCATCATATTGTATTTTAGAGGAAAAAATTCATTTCTGTTTCCAACTAAAATCCGGCTTGGCTGGACACTTTCAACTGAATCACTATTTTAGCGAACTTTTGCCTATTTTTAACACGTTCCTAAATCTTCATTTTTGAAGTAGAAGGCAAGGAACAGCGGCTCATATTTTTTGTCTAGAAATATTCTTCTAAAAACTTCCTCAGTTTTTTAGATATATGACTTCGCAAAGCCAATCGATTTTTGAACAATTGTTGTTTTAGGATAGCTATAACTTTTTTGTATCAACTCGAAATCACTTGAAATTTTCAAAAAATAACCCGATGGTGAAATATTTTCAAGAAGTTTTCCGCAAACAAATATACAACTTCGTTTCGAAACACCAGGAGATGAAGCCTATCCCCTGACCCATAGGTTAATAAGACCATATCCTAGAAGAGAGCCGATCGAACTACAAACTGTGTTTAATTTTAACTTGTCAAGAACCAAAATAATTGTGGAAAGCTGGTTTGGAACCCAGACTACTAAATGCAGAAATTTAAATAAGCCGATTGAAACAAAACCTGAAAGTACTGACAAGATTATTAAGTCTGTTTGCATCTTATAAAATGTTACTGGTCGAGATCGTGATGACAAATTAGCTATTTCAGAATCAGAGGATAATCGAAGCGAAAAACTTCAAACAACAGGATATTCGCGAACGAACAGCAGATATACTCAGAGAGCTAAAATAATAAGACATGCCTTTACTGAATGTTTTTAGAATAACAAAAAATAACAAACAATTAAATCCACATTAATTATTTCTATAATGTTATTGTTAATATAATTTATATGGTTGATATAATAATGTTAACTGGATTTACAAATTTAATGTTGTTAGTTAATGTTGAAATATTAATTACGAAATAAAAATTGTATTCTTCTGCCACATCTTTATTGAAATATCCCGATCGTAGTATTTTTTGTAGGACTACAATTAATATTTTCAGATCTATCAGTGGCTTCAGATCTATCAACTCAACCAGTGGCGGACGGATCGGCCCTGAAAACTCCGTCCGATTGAAAAGTTTGATTCAAATCGTACGGCTTGGTCTGGCTCACAGCAGCCCGGACTCGCCAGGAGTTTCTACATGCTGTTTCATGCGTTTGTTTCTATAACAAAATGGAACTAACTCGGTTTTGCCCGGCTCTGTCGGCAGTGTGACAGGCACCTCGCCGAGCGATGTGCGACCGAGCTAAGCAGAGCGAGTCAGAGCTGTTCGGTGATATAGAATAGATAAATGGAAATCCATGTGTTTGTTCCTAAAGCGAAATCAGTTTCGAAATGACAGGATTTGGGGAAGTGAAAATTATTGAGTGGTTGCAGAACAATCTTCTTCGAGTAGCAGTGTTTTATGCATTGTGGGTTTGAGGGGTAATAGGGCCATTTTTTATGAAAATGAGGATGGTGAAACAGTAAGTGTTAATAGCGAACGATATCGCAATATGTTAAGAAACTTTTTTATGGCCCCAATTGGATAATATGCACCTTAACATTTTTCTACAAGATGGTGCCACGTGCCATGCGGCGCGGGAAACTTTGGACTTGTTACAGAATGTTTTATTGGGCACATCATTTCATGTCCGCTGTGCAAAATCAAGCAATCTAACCCCCCTCAAATTATCCTGTAGAGCTTCTTCAAGGACAAAGTCTATTGTAACAATCCGCAGATGACCGCAGACGACCTGAAGAAAAACATGTATCAAGTTATTAATGAAATTGAACCTCAATTTTGTCAAGTTGTTATTGACAATTTTACGCAAAGAATGACTATATGTAGAAACAGCCGTGCGTGGCGTTTGGAGAGTATTATTTTTAAAACATAACTGCCATGTTCACTACTTTTTTCTACTAAGAAGATTCAAAATTATTCAATTTATTAAAGGATATTTTAAAACTTCTCTTAGAGTATTTTTATATTTGGTATTTTTTTTGTTGCTATATTTTTAATGGCAATAAATGAACTTTTACTAAAAACGAAATCTTTTGCTCAGGTCTTATTTATTTTATGTCCAGATATGAATATTAAGTTTGAAGAAATATATTTTGTTTCAGCTTAATTATAAATTTAGATGTTTTATTATTCAGAAGACGCAACAGCTATACAATAACAATAATTTTTTAGTTAATTTTTTTACAATATACAATTTAATTTAGCATATTTTAAAACTTTTCAAAGGAGCAACAGCAAACGGAAGGCACAATGTCGAAAGGCCTTCAATCAACATCCTTCCAACGCAATCCTGTATTTTCAAGTCTACAAAATGTCGGGATTTGTTTATTTATCTCGGGACGACGTAAAACAATAAATTCAAATTGCCAAAGAGTTTCCTCGCCATCTTTTACGAGTAGCTGTTTCAACTAACCTTGAACGAAAGCTTTTTTGTTCATGCTATCGTCCCGTTCTGACACTAATGAGGTGTTTTAACTTGAAGGGTTCCTTTATTGTTACAACGGAAATTGGTCGGTAAACTTGAAGAAAAAAAAAACGTGTTTTTAGTACTAACCGAATTGGAAAATGGAAAGCAGCAGTAAACTCGCCTCCGCAATTAAATGTTTTCGTCGTTTTTTTACTGCTTTTTTATTAAACCGGGTAAATTGTCTTGATTTTTAGTCTGACATACTTTTTTCTTATTTTTTTAAATTTTTTGGAATTTCTTCATATATCAGTAGCATCTCTAACATTAACATAGTCTTAAAATCAATAAACGAATTAAGTAGGGGCTTGTTTAAGCTTTCATCAGAAATTTCAAGGATGTGCATTATTTTTCCATTTGTAAGGATATAAATCTTGAATTAGTTTGTGATTGTATTGGTACCAGAGCAGACGCCGATGGAAATGTGGTAAGTAGAATCCTAAAAATAAAATATTTCATGTTCTGTCGAAATTTCTATGCCTTGTACGCAAATGTGTGGTTTAGAGAAACCGAAACAGAGGGAAATTAAGTTTACCATATTTTATTTTTTACTCAGAAGAGAATTCAAAAATATAATACGTTTCGGTTAATAATGTCGATTTTTTCGCAAAATAAATTACCTTAATAATCAAAGTATCCTACCGTTAGCTATTACACCTTCCCAACTTTCTGTCAAAGAACCCCATTTAGCGTGAAAAGAACTTTTGGTTTTTTGAAGCCAACTATTAATCATGTCAAATTTTCATTTCTTCATAAGAATGTAGTATTCGTAAGAAGTGGTAGTCCGAAAGGGCTAAGTCTGGTAAATACAGTGGGTGGCGTAGGACGTCCAGTTTAACATTTTTGTTATGTTGGAAAATGCCTTTATCGTGTCTTTGACCTATCGCGTATTTTTTATGCCTATCACGTATTCTGGTCGTTTTTCCTTTAATGCCCGATTCAATTTTATCAACTGTTTTCGGTATCGATTGTTAGTAATCGTTACACCGGGTTTCAGCAGTTTGTAATGCACATCTCCTTTACTATCCCACCAAATACTCAACCAAGCCTTCTTTCCATGTATATTGCAGACTGGTTGTATCGAATGAATGTTAAAGACTAGCCTGGATCTACCCATGATTTTTCACAAGTGGTTTATCGCTTTTCACTGTCTCTTTCCTTCAATTCATATGTAAGCCAATTTCCTTTCTTCTGGATCTTTTCAAATGCGTGTAGATGTTAGGAAATAATGGATTGGGTAATATGCAATCCGTTTGGCAATTATTTCAACGTATGAGTTGAGTCTAAAGTCTACCTAATATTACTTGCAAATCTGCATTTTAAAATTTTTCGGCTGTTCTGGACGCTCTTTGCCTTCTATATACAGATCACCTCATTTAAAGCATTTAAACCATTTTTCACAAGTTGTTTTTTGGGAGAGAGCATGTTTACCATAAGCTTCAACCAACAACCGATAACTTTCAGCAGCCGTCTTCTTCAAATAAAGGAAGGTAATTAAACTTCCACGCAAAACGTCTTTTTCTCTGCATCTGATGAAGATCAAATGTTTCCTTGCAAACAAGCAGTGGTGGTTGGTCCATAACCTCAGGTAGTGGTTGATCCTATCTAAAAAATTAAAAAATGAAGTGGAAAAAATAATTTCGGATTTTCTATTAATTTATTCTCTGTTCTGTCTATGATCATGTTTCTTGAGACTTCTATATTCTAACATCCATAATGTCATTTCCGGTAACGAAATAGGTCCTGGTCTTTGGGCACAGACAAGTTTGTGCCCCTACTGTTTTCTTTATTATCGCGTGCGATAAACAAAGACAGCAATACATAGCTTTGCTAGTAACAGGGAGATTAAACGCATTTATAACATCATATCTTGGGCACTGTCCCATTCTCAATAGACATCCTAAGCGCTGACGTCAGTGATGGGCGGAGCTTATAGAACCTTTCCAAACAAAGAAAATCTTCGTCCACTGAAGTTTTCATATGTGAATTTTTGTAAGACATTTTCTTCTCTTTACAAGTTTAATAAGCGATATCTCTCACAGTTTCCTAATCATCAAAGTACATTTAACATATTTGAATTGCTCTTAAAACGTTTTTATTCGGACCTTTTCATGAGTGGTATTTAAAGTTATGTTACTTTGCCCTTTATGAATGTCAATTTGAGTTTTTTCGAAGAATTTTCACAAAGGAGGGTTTTTACAAAATCTGTTATATATATTGTATTGACAATATTGGTGTTTCTGTTTTAGTTGAAAATGGTGATATGTTTTGTGCCAGATTGTAAACATTACAATGAACAAAAAAAATTGTAAATTTTTTACATTTCCTTTCGATTCAACTGAGCGAAAAAAAGGTTAAATCTTGTGAGAAATTATTAAATATTTAATTGCAAAGCAGGCAACGTTTTTGGTAAAATTTGATAACTTTTTCAACAGCCATTCAAAATATTAGAGACAATATAGAAATACAAATTAATTAAAATGTTGGTAACTTAAGTGGTAAAGAATATACAACCATCAAAGAGAATCCCAGAAAGAAACGGAAATTTACTGACAAGAAGGACCCCAATCCGAATGTCACGATATGCAAGGAAATCTGTGATACCTTAGATACAGGTTCAAAAACGTTTTAGTTTCGATGTATACCTAATTGTTGCAAATTTATTTGAAACTGAAAAATTTGGTGAATATCGAGCCATCTTTCCAAATGAAGACATTAAAACTATGTGTAACCTTGTTAGCATCATCAGGATATGATTTAATCTGAATTAAATCATCTCCTGGTGATGCTAACATAGCTAGCGAAACGTGCGCCGAGAACTTTAAAAAAAGTCATTCGGTGTTTAGTGGTAAATCTCTTTGAGTTTAGTCTTTCACACCGAAGGTTCCAATAGAATAATTGTGTGTAACCTGTTTGCAAACGAAAATTTAAAAATTACATCTGGGTAATGTACGCACGGAACGATTTTATGAAACTCAGTGGGGCTGTGCCGCTATTACAAAGGTTTATCCAAAACAATTTAACATCAACATTTATTGAATCTGTGGAACTGCTGACTGTTTTGTGTACCGTTTCTATGACGACTGTGTAAAGTGAAAGATGTTTCTCTACCCTCAAACCAATCAAAACATTTCTAAAAAACACTATGGGCCAGGACCAGCTGGGCGCGTTAGCAATGCTATCTATTGAAAAAAAACTTGTGAAGACAATTTCAAATTTTAATGATCAAGTCATCGACCACTTTGCTGCTCAGAAATTTAGGAGGATGGACTTCAACTATAAACAGATTTAATGGTCATGATCCTATGGTGAGTTTAGGAAAATTGTATTATATAGGTACCTATTTGATAATTTGATGTATGAGAGTTAAATTCGTATTTCTACACAGCAAAACAGCAAAGTGTGTGTATGATACTAAGAAATGTAAAATTTTTCGTTGTGACGCATTTCTCTATTCTCATTCCAAAATTAGGTTATACTAAGAAACTTTACTAACTTCTTCAAAATATCCAATTTTTTTTAAATGTTTTTTAACACCTTGCTAGCAGAAATATAGTTGAGAGTCACTGTTATACGACACTCCCTATCAAAAATCACTGAAACCCGATGATGACCTCTTTCAACATTCTCAATTTTTCGAGGAGTTATGAACGTAAACTCTCTCATTTTGAATTTGTCAACAGTGAAAATCATTTCATCGCTGAAAAAGAATTGCCTGTGCCTTCCGTTACTAATACAAACCCTATTTTTTGCTCATATCATGATCACTGGCATGTGAAATGGATACAAATGCTGGCAACAAGTGTTATGGCTGGAGAATAAACTACATTACATCATCTTCGTTGCAATTTCCCAATCTATCGTACTCGAAGTCGTCACCGATTAGCATTCCATTCAAAACAGTTGGATCAGTTTCCAAACGTTCCTACAGTCTTCGGCAAATCGTCACACGGTGGTCGTTCTGCTCATCCGACAAAATCTTCGACACCAACATCGCGCACACCTTTCGCATTTGCAAATCATTGGTTACAATTGAATGCACAGTTGATTTTTGTAAACTCAACTCCTGTGCCATGAAACGAACACTTAACCGACGATCAGAGTTTAGATATTCTCACACTTTGGCTACATTTTCATCGGTTCGGGACGAAAGCGGACGCCCAGTGCGTTTTTCGCCTTCAACATTTTTCCTTTCTAAAGTAACATATATGAAGTAAAAACATTTTATGTACTTAATATATCCATTGAACCATTTTTGGTAATTAAATGATTAAAAAGGGAATAAAACAGAAAAAAATCAATAAATAAACTAAATTGAGAGATATAAACTCGAGTATAAACTCATGTTCATAAAGTCATAAAATAAAAAATTACATATTTTAAACGGTCCACTTCAATTATTGGAACAGCATTTGATAGTGATCTCACTTTTACCTTAGATAAAAGGAATAAAACAATATTTTACTATGTTATCTATTACTCTCTATCAAAATTTCTGTGACTATAGTTACGTAAAACGACCAAATTTTGTTTAAAATAAAAGTGATAGATAACAAAGTAAAAAATTGTTTTATTACTTTTAAAAAAATAAACTATCACAAAGTAATGGACAAATTAATCAATAATTTACCTTAGCGGTTCGATCAAAACAATTCCAAGCAAAATAATGGGAAAAACTGGAAAAAACATGAAAAACTATTGAGATTTTGAATAAAGTCTGACTTTTTAATAAAATTAATCCACTGTATTCTTCTATTTCGATCTTTGAGAAACCTTGAAAAAAGATAAACTAGTTTAATAACATCCAAATCAAAATGGAAGTAACATTTACATTTATTAGTGCAATAATTTCTGAAAAAAAATAGGATTGTAAAAAAAGTTAAAACTCTGTATTATTAGTTATATTTTATAGGTTCTTTATATGAGTAAAGTAACATGTTTTATATGATCAAACAAAAACTAAAAAATAATCGGAATTTTTAAGGCCCAGTATCTCAGAAAGCTAAACATTTTAGAACATTCGTTAAAAACTTTAGTTCCAAAAAAAGATAATTACTACCTTGAATAGCATTATAACTATATTATTTTATCTAATATCAATTTGACTACGCCTATGTATACTAGGCGATTTGTTGGCTTCATAACCTTAAAATTTAATTTAAACAAAATACATTTTTATTTCTAAATAATTGACAAATTTAGTATTAAAAGCACTTATCTATGTAATGGTACTCCTGAATTTTTATTTTTTGGTGTCAAGGAACCACCACAAGACTCACTAACCATATTTTTGTGTGTTTGCCTTATTTCCGATATTATTGTTTTTATTGTCAATATAGTAAATATTAATATGTATTTACAATACAACACACAAAAAGAACACTACCAAAATTCCAAAGCAATGAGTCATCTTTGGTGCTTCAATATGGCCGTTTCCGTCCCCATTTATATCTCCATAAAGATGCTCAAAGGCTCGTTCCTGTTAGTTTTATATTCAAAGATTTAGTTACCCTTAGGAACTTTCATTTTTCTATATTGAATTATTTAAAGGTGGTACCATGTATCTTCGAAAATATTACTTGCCCTTATTTAATTGTAATTGTAATTGTAATTGTAATACTTGTATTATATATAATTTTATAAAATTGCTCTTATATCTGTTATAATAAATTAAAATGTAAGATTTTAATTAGTTTCTGTGCTTATAGAGCAACAAAAAATATTTTTATAGCTCCTTAATACATTTCTGTGTTTAAAAGATATATTTTTTGTTTGCCTTTCATCAATAATATTTTCCAGGAAAGATCTACGATACGCGCTTCTAGTTTTGTTTTTTCGTTTCGTTTTGTTCCGAGGCATCTGCTCCGACGGAGCAATTTAATTTTTTTTTCTTTATTTTATGTACAAAATAATCTAGGACTGTTTAAATGTGATATTTATCTCCGGTACTAGTGCTAAACTGCGCATATAATTCAAAGAAAAAGTATTATTTAAAAAAACTGAAAAAAAAACAATAAACGTTTGTCATAGTTTAAGAAAATTTGTGATTTTGTGTTATCATTGTTCACTTCACTTGTAGTGACAAGTTGTGTTTGTAAACAATTTTTCAGAGCAGAACACCATATTTTATTTCCTCCTGTATAGAGTCACCTCCTGTATAGGGTTTCAGTAGCACGAAATGTAACAAGGAGGAAGGGAAAAACAAAAAAATATCCTCACCACTACTATTTTCTTCTACGCACTCCCACTTTAAAAATCCATGAGCCGCCACTGCTCTGTATAATAAAAATATTTTTTTATTTATTAAGGTATTCACAGTCTTAGAATGCAATAAAAGATAACTTTGAATTAAACAAGTACAAATATGAATTTACCAGTGTATGACAGACGTATTTATATTAGTTAGATTTTGTTTTAAGAAATAAAACTAGATTTTTCTAAATGTCTGGTCTTGATCGAAAAAAAATGCCCAATTTAAGATTTTATTGTTACTTAATTATATCGATTTGAATAAAATAAGAAGTGGATTTCATTAAAACTTTCCTTTTAAGTCGCAATTATCAGAAATTCTTCGTAAAGTATCTTTTGGTATGTTTCCAAAAATAACCATTTCTAAAAGTATTTTTATTCACTCGAGTGAACATCCGAACAAAATAACGATCCGAAAGTTAAGATGACCCAGACAAAACCATTTTAAAAGTGTTCTTTGAACGAATTGAGATGAATAATGGCAAACCGATGAATTGTTCGGTTTCAATAAATTACAGTTGGAAAACTCCTACGCCATTACATAGAAAAAGCACCATTATCCATCAAAATTTTTTTTTTGTTTCAGAAAATGTGCTCATTTTACTTTAGTTTTAGCTTAAAAAGATATAGACATGTATATATATATATATATATATATATATATATATATATATATATATATATATATATATATATATATATGTTATAAGTGGTTATAAACAATATTATTACACAACATTGTGCAATTCTAGTCCCATCAGTTTATAGGATGACTTCATTCCATGGTCAAATCCATCAGTTCTCGCAAAAGACGCTGAACAAGCCCTCAAGCGTCACGGCTAGGGATGCCACCTTGAAAAGTGACTTGACCCGGAGAGTTCGTGTTGACGACAAAAAAAAGCATTTAAAAACCATATATATTTTTGACTAAAAACAAATAACACAAACACACCGTATTACTAAATAAAACAAAACGAAAAACAACAAATCATTAGACATTGATCACTTGGCTATTTCAATTATTTTTTTAAACTTAAAACTATATTTTGTGTTACTTTGGCAGGTTTTTAATAAAGCATTTTGTTCGCTTTTCTCTAAATACTCGGCAAATTCTAGACAAGTCATATTAAAATTTAATTTTGTGCATAATTCTGCCTTTACTAAAGCTACCCTCATACGGTTACATTCGTCAGTCCACAGATTAGTCATCAAAGAAAATATGCTTTCTGGATAAGCGTTACTTATAGGAACTGGCAAAATGTTACTTACAATTTTAAACAATTGTGGCATATCTCCATTTTGAAATACCTTGCACCATATTTTGTCTATGTTTACTTCAAAATGAAATGAACTTTCTTCAATTTTTTTTAAGGGTTTTTTTAAGAATAAGTAGCTCACTGTATAACTCGTCTTCATCTATATTTATTTTGATAGCATCTTTGGCCTCTAAAACTTGCGCGTATTCTATATTTGGATTTTTTTTATATTAAAACATTGAAAATATGTAAAAGTAGAGTTTTCAAAATTATAATACCGATTAAGGTAATCTAAAGTCCTTTGGTAAACTAAAGAAGCTTCTTTTACAAATGTTTGTTTTTCAAATGGTGTAAGATATTCCAAAGCCGATGAAATTTTGCTTCCAAAAAATTGATCTTTTTGTCGTTCTTCTATTTGCTCTTTCAAATCTAACATTAAGTTATGTAACTCTAAACTTGTTACATAATTACTCTCCAATTTAAGTATACGCGTGTTTAAAATATGCATATAATGATGCAGAAAATTAACATAACATTCAGAATATAAAATGTCAGGTTTTAAATCATTCTCAAATTCGTTTTCTTGACTTCTGAAAAAACTCCATATATTTTTATGGCAGTTCTCCTCGCCCAGCTCTAAAAAATATTTTTTTTACAGCTGGCCAAGATCGTATCAAACGTTCAAGAGCGGCATATAGCGAAAGCCATCTTGTGGTCACGTGCTTTAGCATTTTTTGACATTTAATATCTAAAAAGTCAAAACACTCTTTCCAGGCTTCTGCTTTTTTTGCGCTATTTGAAAACTCGGCATAAATTTTTAATTAAAAGACAGAACCATACAGGCATTTCTACCTGCATTATGAATTATATGGCAGTTACAATTAGCTTTTACAATTCCCTAATTTTCGTAATTCAATTTTTGAAAGACAGAATTATGAATGTCAAAGTTTACTGACGCATTATCCGCGCTATATGCACTTATATTTTGCACTTTTAGTGAAAACATGTCTAATGTTTAAGTATGGTATTGGTAATTGATAAAGAAGATTCATCACTATTTTCAACAAAATCTAAAAGTTTATTTTGAACACCACTCTTAATACTAAAATATCTAACAGCTACTGGAAAAAGTTTTTGGTTTCCTTTATTTGAGGTATCACACAAAATTGAAAATGGTTGGTACGATTCTGTACCAGCGCCCATTTCTTCCAACACTGTCTCGACACTTTTAGGTCCCAAACAATTTTCGATGATTGCTTCGGCTTTTGTTCTACCGCAATGAACTTCTTTTGCCAAATGAGAGTCGCGATAAACGTGAGAATTAAGTTTAATGCCACAATCGGTATTCAAATAACTATGATGGTGGTTTACGGCGTGATAAATTTGAGCTACTTCAATTATAGTAACGTAATTTTCTTCGGCTGATTCTTTTTTTGGTAAAAATGCTGTTAGCAATTTATTTTTGGATAATGTACTGATGGCACAGGAATGTCCTTTACTATTCAAATGAGTCTTTAAAGATTTTTCTCCGTCATGTTTAACAGTAAACCTTATATTTCATATGCTACATTTAGCTATAAACTGGTCTATTTTAACTAGCCAATTTTTATACTGTGGATTTTGTTTCCAAGAATCTTGAAAATGTGTTGCGTACCTGGCTTTTTTATTTTTTAAAATGCCTTCAGATGACGAAGTACTTGGATTATTATCACTGTCTCTTCTCTTATTACTCTCGCTCATGGCAACTTGTAACTTGTCAAACTGAAAACTGTCTAAAAAAGCACTTCAACGAGCTTAAACTAACTTGCAGTAACTTTAATAATAAGTAAAATCGACGCAAAAACAACGGACAGCAGCAATATTGAATAATCGACAATACACATAAACTCGTAATAACTGTAATCTGCGTCTTCATCGAAACTCGAAACAGACCGGCGCTTAACGGGTGCGTGGTTGCCATATCCTAACTTTTTTTTTGTGGTATAAGAATTATATTATTTTAGTTTTATGTTTTAATTAAAAGCGATTTTACCCGGAGAAAATACCTAGTAACCCGGAGCCCGGAGACGACATGCCAAAACCCGGAGAGGTGGCAACCCTAGTCACGGCTACCTACATGGTTCCCACCGAGAAGATGCGTAATAGACACTTTTTAACGTACAAATAGTAAAATCACCAAGATATTGTGTGCATTACTTAATATTAATTAGTAGCATCATTATAATTGTTCATTTTTCTTTGTTCTATGTCTTTGTTTCTATGTTACAAATATTGTATATTATAAAATAAAAGCTTTTTTTAAAAAAGTAAAGTTAGTTTGAGTGATATTACATATATGATATATAAAAGTTATGAAAAATCTTTGTGGAGAAAAAAAAATAATATTAGCAATTTCAAATAACGCTAGAAATATCTAGAACAAAAAACTATAAGTTATTGCAATAAAAGAGACTGTTAGCTTTACAGGCTATTAAGCTGTATATAAAAGCTTAATAAAACTTGACAATTTTTTATTAGATATCAGATCATATATGACTCTTGTGAAATAAAATACGAGGGTTGCTATTTATGTATCTGGAATTGGCAACAATAGTATTGCTAGGCGCCATTTGACATATACATTGACATTGTTGATTGTATACGTATTCAGAACGTTTTATGATACGGACGCTGTGTTCTTTAGTGACTTGAAAATTTCATCTTAGTCAAAAAATGAAATTATCTAGTGAAAATTTTCATGCGACGATTTACTACGGATTTCGACATGGATTATCTCAAAAAACGGTGACTCTATCAACTCATTGCGACTTTTGACGATGACGCACCATCTAAAATCACTGTATATCACAGGTTTAGTGAATTTAATCGTGGTTGTCGTTCGCTCACAGACGAATTTGAAGAGGTTCGTTTAAAATCAGTTGTTGTTCTAGAAAACATCGATACTCTGCGCAAACTGATAAAGAAAGATTGTCATGTGACATACCGTGAAATTGAGACCTCCATGGGCATTAGTATGACAAGCATACACAAGTTTTTACATGAACATTTAGCCGTTAAAAAGATTTGTTCGCGTTGGATTCCGCATAATTTGACAATTTCAAAAAAAAGGCTAGTGTCGATTGGTGCAACGAAATACTCAAAAAATACAATCGTGGTGCAACAAAAGCTCTGTATAACATCTACATAGGCGACGAATCTTGGATGTATGCGAAATTATACATCAGTCGACTGTATGGATCTTTCAAAATGAGCCAAAACCAACAAGAGTTGTCGCGCAAGTTGCACTTCGAAGCACTTGGTCGCCGGTTTTATTGGGATAAATTGGCATGTGGGTATAGTTCTACTAGAGGATCGTAGAGTAAAATCATTCAATTCTGAATGGTACACAATCATTTGTTTACCAGAAGTCTCTGAAGAAGAAAGGAAAAACAACCAGCGACGCAGGATCATTTTTCAGCATGACAACTTCACCATGAGCTCTGACACATCAGATCGAACAACTCAATATTTGACGCTTCAAAACATCGAATTGATAGAACATCCATCGTACAGTCCTGATTTGACACCCAATGATTTATTTTTGTTCAACGATTTTCGATGCCTGAAGAAGCGGTTGTTGCATTCAAAATGTATGTTTTTTGAGATTCCTCAATAGGAATGAAAAAAGTGCTATGAAAATTGATTCAAATGTTTGCAAAAGTATCGATTTTTTGATATTTTAAAACACAATAAAACCATATTCAAAGATAAATATTTGTTTTTATTTATTATTCGGGGTACATAAATAGCAACCCTCATATTAATACGACAAATACAGTAGCGGTTCGTGAGGGCGAGCGTTGGGGCGCCGCCCCTCCGGTATTTATCACAGTAAACAATTTTTTAGAGCAAAACACCATCCATCCAAAAATTTCATCCTCTCTCCACAATTTTTACATCGTTGGTCGGACGTTTACCTCCAGCTACCGTACACCACCGTCATCTTATCTTGTCGTTGGCGTTACATATTTTGTTGGTTGCCAGAATTTGGGGGTTTAATTGCTTTCTAAAACATGCGATTTGGACGTAGATTCCCTGCGACCGAGAGTATCGGTAATTAGTTTTAAACGTTTATTTGACGGGTACGCAGCGTTTGATATGTCTCGCGTCCCGTATTTCGTTCGCCTCGCGAATAATTGTTTTGATTTGGGATTTGCTATGTATGTACACACTGAGTAGTACCTTTTAAATAAAGATAATCAACTTTTGATTGCAAATGTAAAGGTGTCTGATTTAAAACAGTTTATAATGACTAATTTAAGTATGGAGAAGAAAGTTGAATTAAAAACTAGCTATAAAAATTCTTTAGCAGCACTATTTTTTTCTACGGTCTCCTACTTTAAAGACCCACGAGCCACCACTGGAAAAATATCTGGCAAGAAATTATGCGCAAAATGAGTCAATTTTTTATAACCATGTTAGGAACAAGATACAAATGTCATGTTTGGATCTCAACGCCTTATTAGTCATGAGTATTTTTATAGTCATAATAATTTCTGACTAGAATTTATGCATTGAAGTGAACGTTTGAACAAAATAACAATTTGAAAGTTAAGATGGCCCATAAAAACCATTTTAAAAGAGTTCTTTGAACGAATTGAGATGAATAATGGCAAACCGATGAATTGTTCGGTTTCAATAAATTACAGCTGGAAAACTCCTACGCCATTACATAGAAAAAGCACCATCCATTAACATTTTTTTGTTTCAGAAAACGTGTCAATTTTACTTTAGTTTTAGCTTAAAACAATATAGACATGGACATTTATGATGAAATATCTTCGTGGAGAATAAAAATTATATTAGCAATTTCAAGCAATGCTACAAATATCTAGAACAGAAAAAATAGTTATATAAATAAGTTATTACAATAAGAGATATTGGCATTGTATTAAAGCTTAATAAAACTTGACAATTTTTGACAAGATCAGATTGTATGTCTGTTGTGAAACAAAATATTAACACGAGAAATATCTGACAAAAAAATTATGTGCACACTGAATCAATCTTTTATAACTATTTTAGGAATAAGATAAAAATGTAATAAAAATAATCTTGCTAAAAATGTAATCTAATACACTCCACCTTATTCCGAAAGAATACTTTATATATCGTGGTTGAGTCACAACTTCTCTTGCGATAAATGTATAAAGACGGATACTCAGAAAGTGCAGTAGATAATATCTCTCAATACATAGCGCGTGGGGCAAAAAAACCTCATTTTTCTTAAATAAATGTAACCTTGTTGATATTCAATAAAAGAGATTTTATTTAACATACTATTTTTCAACTGTACCAAAAAAAAGCGTTGGTAAGGGTGATGTAGAACTCTGAAGAAAGGCTCCGGATGTGTGTACAGCAAGTTGTGTGCATCATCTTTTCCATGTTTTGGTTGTCCAATAAGAGTGTTAGCACTTTTCAATGAAACATAATTAGAATTACAAATAATAATCTTGTAATTTATATTAGCTGACATAACCATTTCGCAAAATAATGCACCCAGAAAACTTTTCTTGAAATATATCCATTTTCTGGCGAGATCTGTGAACATTCCCATCGTCTTGTTGAAAAGAAACATTGTTTGTATCCATATTGATCAATTCAGGCTAAAAAAATTCTATTGGCATATTTCTATAACATTCATCAATAGCAGTAACACGATTCCAATCATCGTCTTAAAAAAAATAAAGTCCTGTCTCTCCTTCCTCCGAAAAACGCAACAAACAGTGACTTTCTAAGGATGAAAAGGTAACTCCTAAGTCATCTGAGGATTTTCATGGGTTACAAATCCTGCAGATATATTTTTTTACAGACCCATTAAACCCTAAGTGCCCTTCGTCCGTAAAAATTATTTTCCCTAAAGTGGAGGATCGCCTTCCAACTTTCAGTTACTATGCGCGTAAATTGACACAATGTAGTGCACACAACAGTTTATTTCGTTACCGTTATTACGAATCAAAGTTCTGACATTCTTACCGAAAAACTCTTTATGCTCACGTAGTTCTGCACAAATTTTGCACAAATTTTGAAAGTTTTGCATAAATTTCCATATAAATTGGGATAAAATTTTAACGGCATCATTGGGAATATTGAAATTAATCTTGGTCCATCGATGGGAGCAAGATACATCGCAAACTTCTAATACTCGAGATCAGAATTTAGCTAACAAGTTTAGGCATAGTCGTTTATAACGCAGATGTTATATTTATATAGATTCACAATTACATATATATCCAAAAGTTTGGAATATTTACAAGTAGGATATGTACGCCTATGATACTCTAAAAATTGTGATTAATATTTATTTTAGACCGTTTTGAAATGAAAATAACAAAAACATTGTATTTCTCATAACACAGGTTTTTCGATTTTTGCCCATTCCGTTTATACTTGTATTTACACATTATTTCAGTTCTTTTTCATCAATCTTCAATCAACCCGTTTAAAAATGTAAAAAATACTTCATTTTAACAGATCAAGAGTAATTGCTTTGTTACAACAGGGCTTTAATCAAAGTGATATCGCGAAAATTGTAGGTTTGGTTAGGTTTGTTCAAAAGTGCTGTATCAAAAATTCATTAAAAATTCGAAGAAACAAATGACATATAGGATCGCCCCGGAAGTAGTAGTAAACGATATACAACAGCTGCACAAGACCGACAGATATCAAAGATATCTCGAAGAAATCGTCTGGAATCTACAATATCAAGGGAGCTGGTTAGGCTTGAAGAGGTAAATCTTTCAGGACAAACGATAACACGCAGACTGAAAGCGGTAAATTTACATCGCAGAAGACCTTTACGTGTTTCCAAACTAGTCCTTCCACAAAAAATGTAAGATTGAATGCAATCGAGAAATGGTGGATCATTGTCCTAACTGGAATAACGTGATGTTCACCAATGAGGCGAAAATTGGCTTGGTTTCTGATTCACAAAGAATATTAGTTTGAAGAACTCCAGGTCGACAAGCCTGACTAGAAACAACTCAACCACGTATCCCATTTGAAGGTGGGAGCGTGATGTTTTGGAGTGGTATTATGAGGAGTATACTGATACCTCGACTGGTCCTGGAGAGAATAGTGCTATGAAGGGAAGTGAAGGGAAGTAAAGGGAATGAAGAGTGGCCGCCTTGCCGGTAAAAACATAACAAACCAGAAAACATTGTGGAAAAATATTGTAGAGCTTGGTTTACAATACCTATAGAAGCATGCCGAGAGCTAATCGGCTCCAGATCAAGAAGATTTCAATAAATAATTAAAAATAAGAGCCATGCTACAAAGTAATAAGCTTCGGTAATTACAAGAGTCGTTCAATAAGTACTTAAAAAATCCAAAAGATGACGCTCGTAGCATCGGAAATGGTTTGTTTTTAGTAAGCATTATTATTCACCAAATAGCTGTCAAAGTTTTATTTATATTCATTACATAGTTTCATTTTTATTGTCGATTAAAGCAAAAAGCTTTTGTTTATTTTTGGTTATTACGAGTGGTGATTAAACACTTATATTTAAAACGCTTAACACCGAAAGAGATCAAAACTGAGTTGGATGAAGTTCATAACACGTAAGCTCCTGTGTTTGCAACTGTTTACAATTGGATATATAAGTTTAAGTACGTGACCGTACATTCCCAAAAAATGAACATTGTTCGGGACGTCCAGTGAAAGTGACTACTCCCGAAATGATTGACAAAATCGACGACAAAATTAGACGACTTAAAAAAGTTGGAGAAACGCTTGGAAAAGTGTGTAGATCTAAAATGAGATTATGTTAAAAAATAAAAAATCTACTTAACCCTTTGTTACTCGCACTGGGTGATATAGTCACCCAGAGGTATATTTTGTTTGCTATTGTTGGCACAACTGCGAATCTAGACTTGGCCGCCCTTCTAACCTCCAATGGACATGTGTTCTATTAGATTTGATTCGCTTCATTGCATTCATATCAGTATTTGATCAATTGTTAAACAGAAAAGTTGGTCAGTTCTGATACGGAGTACTGTATACCCCACGTGAGCAAGAATGTAAGTATTTTTATCCTTGAGTTTTTTATTTATTTATTCATTTTACTACTGTTTTATGGCAGTTTCCATTCAATTTATTTATTTCTTTTAATTATATTATAATAATTGTCGAAGTAAGTTGTTAGAAAGTTGAGACTAAAAACGTTTGATTTGTGTTTTTTTTTTTTTTATTAATTTACTTTTCTATTTCTTAGGAGTAATCTGTTACGCACAGATGAAGAAATCAGGGCTGCTTGGGATGCTCTATCGGAAGATGAGTTAGAGGATGAGTCAGAAGTACTACCTATTGGTTTCTCTGATTCTGAAGAGGAATGTGTAAATGATGAGGACAAAAATCACGACAGCGGCAGTGAACAAGGGTACTCGTCTGACCAATCCACTGATGAAGTAGGTGATGATGAAAATTATTATGTGAAACACATTTATAAAAAAATTAGAGGTGAGAATGTTCCTATAGAAACTCACAAATGGAAAAAAACTCCTATAACAAGTAAGTTTGCAAAAACGTAAAAAAAAAATATTTTGAAAAAAAGGTTTCCTTCCACTACATCAACTGAAATATCAAATGAATTATCAGCATTTAGAAAAATCATTGATGAGACTATGATTGATGAAATTGTGCTTGGCACTAATATTTACATTAGAGAACTGAAAAATGCTGGTACTTATTCTCGAGAACGGGATATGAAGGAAACATCTAAAGAAGAAATATTAGCCTTTGTGGGTCTGTTGTATTTGATCGGTACAAAGAAAATGAGTTAAACTGATCTTCATGACATTTTCGCAAGTGATGGGACAGGAATCGAAATTAGCAGAGGGGTGATGTCGTATGCAAGGTTTTATTTTTTGCATAGCGCTATAAGACTTGATGACAGAACAACCAGGCAGGAGAGGAGAAAGTTAGACAAGCTTGCAGCAGTCCGGTCATTTTATGATCAATTTGTTGCAAATTGCCAAAAAGCATACTCCCTGGGTGAGTTTATAACAATTGATGAGAAATTAGAACCATTCCGTGGTAGATGTTCTTTCATACAATACATCCGAAATAAGCCGGCAAAGTATGGGATCAAAATATTTGCTGCCGTGGATGCTAAAACCTTTTATACATATAAATTGGAGGTTTATTGTGGTCTTCAGCCAGATGGGCCTTACAGAGTAAGCAATACCCCCACTGATATTGTCCTAAGATTGACTGAGAGTATGAAAGGATCCAATAGAAATATAACCGTGGACAACTGGTATACCAGTGTCCCTTTGGCAAAAAAGTTACTTGAAAACGGGATGACTCTAATTGGAACCATGAAAAAAAATAAAAGGGAAATTCCACTTGAATTTTTACCGTCAAAGACAAGGGAACTAGGGTCTACTACCTTTGGCTTTCAGGATGGGATGACTTTAGTTTCTTATGTGCCAAAACTGAGGAAATCCGTTGTACTTTTATCAACTATGCACGATCAAATTGAGATAGACGAAGAAAGCAATAAGCCTGAAATAATTATGCAATATAATAGAACAAAAGGAGGTGTCGACACTGTTGACCGGATGTGTAGTTCATATACGGTAACGAGACGTACCCAAAGGTGGCCATATAACTTGTTTATGTCGTTTTTGAATGTTTCGGGGATAAATAGCTACATAATTTACTGTAAACACGGTCCTAACATGATGAGGAGAAAAGTTTTTCAAAAAAATCTAGCTCTGTCCCTGATGAAGCCACATCTGCAACAGCGTGTATTGATCAGATCTCTGCCAATAAATATTCGCTGCATTGTAGAGAATATGGTCGGGAAAGTAGAAAATCGTTCAGAGCCAACTGATCATTCACAACGCAAGAGAGGAAGATGTTATATGTGCGGCCGATCAAAGGACACCCAAACTACGGTAAAATGTTTATCCTGTGGACGGTTTACCTGTAAACAGCATTTGGACATCAAATGTAAGACCTGTGGTGGTTTACCATCGGATAATAACTCAGACGATGATTTATAAAATAATTTGCATTATGGTATTACACAATTTGAATTTAAATTTTTTTTACAATATCATTCGATATATATTTTTTTTCAATAAAAACCATATAAATATTTTTTTTTTAATGTAAGATATACCTTATTATAATTATATTTTATTCATAATTCTTATTGAAATGTTAATTTATTTACCTAATTTATTGATGAAAATTGGGTGGAGTACTGTATACACCGCGCGAGTAATCACGTCACGAAATTGAGCGCGAGTAACAAAGGGTTAAAATAATTTGTTTTTCTATATTCTTTTAAGGATTTATTGAACGACTCTCGTATATAAACTAAACAGTTTTAGAGAATTACACCTATTAGTTTTTTTATTATTTATAATAAAACTTGTTTTTATTTTTTTGACCGAATATTTTTTTTTTTAATATCTCATCATCGTATAACAATGAGTAAAGTAATTGTTTACATTCAGACTAATGCCTATTTAAATGCTCTGTAAATTCATCCTGGATAATTAATATTGTCTTAAAAACAACCTAAAATGAGTTCAATTATTATTTAAAATTAATAATAATTTGCCGGTCGCGTTTGTGCGGATGGTAAAAGCAGCGGCCTGCCGTTGCTGTGCCGAAACCGCATTGGAGCGGTAGTTGGTTCGATTCCAGCGCTCGGATGGTTGTTTTTCTTTCGTTCTTCTGTCTGTTTACTTCCTAAATGTTTGTGATTGTTTTTAGGCGAGAGTGTAAAACCCGACAACGAATTACCCCTCAGTCATGCCAGTTAAAGGCTGGATAAGTTCGTTGGCCACTCGCCAGTCGGTAGGCTTCCTGATAGACTTATAGGTAAACACATAACCAAGGGTTGATAGCCTGAGGGGGGTGCTGGCCTGGGTTGTCGGTGGCTGGTGACCGTGGTTCGGAACCCACGTTAAGCTGTAGATCCCGTTACTAAATAGCCTTGTAGTTGCTGATGCGTCTCTAACCGTAAATCCTCCTCCTCCTCCTCCTCCACCAATAATAATAAAATATTATTTATAATTCCTTACAATAAAATATTATTTATTATTAACTATAATAATTATTGTTTTTAATTAACCATATACAAAATAAATCGTTTCGACTCTACATTCCCTACCGACCTACATTCAATCATTTTTTTTCTTTTTTTGGGTTTTTCGCCATGATCTAAAACTCGAAAAATATCAAAATAACTGTTCCTATGTAAATAAATATATATAACAATAAATATTTTGATATTTTTTGAGTTTGAGATCGTGGCGAAAACCCAAAAAAAGACACCACAATCATTCAGATATTATCACAATGCTTTATTTTATATGAACATTCAGTTGAAAAAGCTTACTTCTAATGAATCTAAGTATTAAAACATATTCTAAGGTGCAGAACAGTCTCGTAAAACATTCAATAGAAATATTTCCATATGTTTTATAATCCTAGTTAAAAAAAACTGAAAGCAAAAACTGATAGACAGTGACACTGAACGAGCAAGAAAGTCTTTTATTTGACAGTATATTTATCAAACTCGAAAATAAACTTCCATTAATAATAATATTTGTGAAAGCTTCCCTCTTCCGTTCCAATAGGTTCCGGCTCATTTATTTCAAATAAAATTGACGGCTTGGCTGTTTTTAAATCTAGTATACATAGTATACTGTTCAATAGCGTCGACAGTATTCGATTGTGTACTGTTTTGGTGCCAATAGAAATTCTGTTCGTATTGTATTTGAACAGTTTAAAATAAATAAAAAACTCAACTGAAAAACGCGCTGGTAAATGTGGAAAGCTTGTGGTGGTTTAATCAGATATATTTTATTTGAATATGAAATGCATGTAAAGGGTGTCCCAATAGTAACTTGGGGATTTAAATTTAGCGCCGTTTTCAAAGACTTGAATTAGAAATTGTATCTCTCACATGTGATGAATCGTTTCACGATGGAAGAACGTGTTAGAATTATTTAGAATATGTTTACCGACGAAGCTCATATCCAGTTCATAGATTATGTAAAACAGCAAAATTGTTCTCGAGTGATTGCGGAAGAGCCTTTAAATCCTCTTCGAGTAACAGTGTGGTATTTATTGTTGGTTGGAGGGATTACAGGGCCATTTTTATATAAAAATGACCGAGCTCAAATGGTAAATGTTAATGGCGAACGCTACCGCAGTATGTTCAAAAGCTTTTTATGGCTCGAATTGGATAAATGCACTTTAATGGTATGTTCTTTCAACATACCGTTAAATTTATATTTCATACAGTGGGGGAAATTCTGGATTTTTTACCGGCATGTTTTTCTGGCCGCGTCATTTCTCGACATGGTGATATTTGATGACCTCCAAGATCGAATTTTTGCTGTAGGGCTTCCTCAAGGGTACAGATTACTGTAACAATCCGCAGACCATTAACGACCTCAAGCAACACATGCGTCAAGTTATTGGCGAAATTAAACCGAAATTATGTCAAATTGACATTAACAATTTTACGCAACGAATTTTACAAACAGCCGAAGAGGATATTTGGAGAAAGTTATTTTTAAAACATAACTATTGTCTAAAACATAACTAATTTCCAATTTAGCATTTTTAGATATATCAATTTTCAACGAACATTTTGTGTGTATTTATAAAATTATCTCATACAAAGATTTGAACAAAAATTTAAATAATGTTTTAAATGTTCTTGTTTTAAATCGTCTTATTTTCTCATACTTATAGTTGAAATACTGATTAAAAATAAGTGCTATTGCTTCCATAGTGAAATTACATTAGTTGGCTAAAAACAACGTGTGGGAAAAAGAGTGAATTGCCTTTATCGGCGCGAAAAACAGTTTGTGAACTTTGAGAAAATAGTTCACTGTTTCTAGGTTGTACTGCGTCGTCAAAAGAAAACAGCAGTACCTGGGGTGCTGTGGAAAATGAAATACGTTCTTGACGCCGAGAAAGAGTTCCCACAGTTAAATTTACACACCTACATGTTTTGTTTGTAACACGAAGTGTTTTTTCTTGTAGTCGTTTATTTATATTCTTCAATAATTTTTTATGAAACATTTTTTACTGTATTTGAGAGAAAACATTTAATATTTTTTTAAATAAAAACTGCTATGCCATACATATGTGAATTTTTATTTTACGGAACTATATTTTTTGTATTTTGACCAAATTTGTATTGAATTACCAACATCCCTAATTAATTTAATAACTGGTATTAACTGGTGTTATTGACAGCAGTTTAAAAATACCTCATACTCAATATACTGGAGGGTATTAGAATAATTAGTTGAATATTCACGGTGCCACATAAAATAAGTGTCAATCAGTCCACAAGTAATTTTTGTAGTTTTTGAATTTTTGATCTCCATTCTGATTTCCTCATCGGCCACTATATAAGTAAATGAAATTTTATTTTCATCAATATAAACTAGGCTATTACTGAAATGTTGACAGTAATAACTGAGCCATTTATATTTAATTTCGAAAATTTATATCCTGATAGCTTAACACCAAACTTTTATTACTTAACACATGTTCCACACTATATTATGTTATTTGGACCATTGAAACAACAATGCTTGAAACAACAAAGGGATTACATGCATATTTTAAAATGTAGCGGTCACTTTGGCTTATCGGCATCAAGCACGTATCTATATTAAACTTAATTCCTGCCCTGGGATGGCAGAAAACAAAAATTTGTATCATAAAAGTTGGATAACTCCTGGTACAACTATTGAACTTATTAATCACCCCTTTATCAATCTATTTCATCAAAATATTGATGATGAATCAGAGTGGGCTTTATCTAAAATTCTGTAATCTCCTAAGATTATTAGTTTTGGAACTGTATATAAATAAAGTAGTGTACTTTTATTGGAATGTAATGACGCTGATATGCCTCTATTCGGAGAGATTGATGAAATTATAATTTTAAATTATAAAATATTATATTTACTCTTTAAACTTATCACTGAAAATTATAGTGAAAAATTAAATGCTTATCCTATTTCTTAGTACTAGAAGTGATTTTCTACCAGATTAAGCTAGTAGTCAGTTGGTCAAACTAAACTTGATTTTCTACTAGACTAGAAGAGATTTCAGTACTAGAAGAATCGTGGTTAATTCAAAAAATATAATTTTCCCACATAATTTATGTCTTCTTTTAATGTCATGGGTAGAGCAAAGTATGTTCCATTAATTAACCAGCAGCCTACAGAATCTTATGGTTAAAATAAATATTGAATTTATAACTTATGCAGTGTAAATGAATGTAACATTAGTTATTTAATATTTTTTTTATTGTTATCCTTGGAATAGAAAAATTAATCATACGTATTTTGCAAATAATATTTATGCTGATTTAAACACGTGTTATTTTAAATTTCTCAGTTCTGAAGACACACTTAAAAGTGTAGAATAATATTACACGCATTGTTTTAACACACCTATATATGTATTTGTGATAAGCGTGGTTTTATCTATCGTGCCACTAAATGTGTTTTGTTTGTAACTCACACATTACACGAGTCGATATTAGCCGAGGACCCTCGGTAAAAACTCAAAGGTATTCATAAAGAAAACCTCTTGGGGCCGCTGATACCATGTTCCGTAAACCCACCATACCTCCACCAACTTTCATGTGGGGGTCCCAAAGGTTCCCTATAAACACCCCCACTTCACAAAGAAATTCTATCTCCGACCTTGGAAACAACTTGCAGCTCTAATACTGAGTCAAATTCAGACCCAGTTAAGTATAGTGCTGCCCTCTTTCCTCGGAGCACTTATTTCCCAGTAATTCATCCCCTAACCTCCACGGCAGTAAGCCTATGGGGCACGAACTTGCCGGGTTTCCGGCTTACGTAAATTCCATACAGGCAAACCGCTATCGCAATTCCCTCACTCCCCTACCACATGGCGGACCGACGACGACGCTGGTCGTCGGCATCGGACGTGGCTAGTTTCCCTTTTCCGATGGAGACAGTCTCTCATTATTAAGTTAACCTTGGCAAAGTTTCCCTGGACTTTGTTGTAAACCCTAATCTCATGAAAAGTCAGACTATGTCACCTAAAAAAAAAGAAAGAATGAATTCCGACACTCCCTGGGATAGCTAGAATCCCATAGAAATTACAGACCCGTCAGGGAGGTTTATTCTTAGATAGGCAAGAGCTGAAGCTAGCCTAAAAACCAGGGTAAAAAAACGGGGAGTGTCGATATGACACGTTATGTACTAAAATCGTATTTTTTAACACGGTAAAAAGAATAAACACATTTACATGCCTCAAAATAGGCTTGTAGGAAGCTTTGATTAGCAGTGTATGGACCTGGCAACAAAAACTATAGTTTGAGACACTGGATCCAACTGGAGCACCTGACTAACCCTTAATTACCAGACGTAATCCCTACAGAAAATGTGTAGCATTTATTAGACTTGAAGATCAGAAAGCCTAGAATTTCGACTTAATCCCAGTGTTAAGGGAAGAGTGGAGAAAATATCATCGGAAGAGTTAAGAAAATCTTTATTATATGATCCGGAGGCTAAAAGCAGTGTACAATTTATTTTAATTTATGCCATATTTAAATATTGATTTGGGTTAATTTTTTACTAAAACATAAATTGTTCGTGGAAAATTGAAATATTTAAAAATATTACTAGTCGATCTCTAACTTAGATTATCGTTACTAGTCTATATAAAAATAACTAGACTATCTCCCATCATTAATAAATAAGTTATTAACAAAAAAAATTCTCTTTCAAATACTTTTTTCTCCCTGTAAATGGTTGTGGTCGACGACTGGGTTTAGTGCGAATGGCTGGAATTGGTCAATCGATTAGTTATTTTTTTGTATTCCCGTTCTGAATAAAATATTGCTATTATTGTTAATCGTACATTCTTGGATTCTTAAAATTTTTAAATACAATATCTAGTCGTTAAGTTTGATTTAGAACGTGGCTGAAGGTGTCTCCGTAAATCGAGTACTTTTGGATAATCAATCGATGTGGAAGATTTGACTAAGGGTAAATAAAACACATTTCCAATATTACCGGAATATTGGAAACTGTTTGCTGCTTTTGGAGGTTTGTTATCGAGGCAGTGGGCTAAGCCGTGAGGCACCTTGCTTATTGCAGTAAAAGTAAGATTTTTTTATCCTTATCACTTTTTGAATTGGAAGATCGGGGTTGTCCACCATTGTAAGGGTACTTTGTCGCCTGGAGTCCTACGAGACGCAGACGACGCCTCATATTTTAGCTGATTTCTTTTATGGCATAGTAGTGAGTGACGCCCGTTTAAAAACTGTGATTATTATATTGCTAATAATCTATTTTTTGATTGTAAATATTTTCAAATGATCGCTACATATATCTTGAGCAGAGAATTTCAACTAAGAGTGGTACCGCCCGTGAGGTTGAATGGCGTGTTAAATGTGGCTGGGATTTTCGGTCAATTATTACTAACTTTATTTTTTTTACTCTTTTAATAACGTTTCGGTTTATTTATAAACCTATCCCATATTAAAGTCAAAAATGTATCAACTGAATATTAGTGAATGTCATATTTCATGCAAAAATATTGGGAAAATAACTATTCAACAAGATATTGTTGAATTGTTCCGAGGATGGTTTTATAAATAAACCGAAACCTTTATAAAATAGTAAAAAAATAATAATTTATATATATATATATATATATATATATATATATATATATATATATATATATATATATAGACTATTTTATTAACTAAGATATATAATTAGATCAGCATTATAAAATATTGTTAAGTACCATATACATTACTTCACCCGAGAAATTCACAATTTGAATGGAATCACTAAATTTTATAATAGATAAATATAAACCTTGCTTATTTCTATACAGTCCCTTCACAATTATTATGCTCCATCTCTCCCCTGCCATCGAACAATACCCTATCTAGAACACAAATTCCTGTCCAGATTGCTTGCTCGTTCAAGCTGCTCGCTCCACTCAAGATTACTCATTACTTAATGTCTTGTTAAGTTCCTGCACAACAGAGCGTCCACCGTTAAGGCAGCAGGTTTTTTGGCTACTCCAATTTAGATGCAATTTACGACAATGTTATGGCAGTGTAATTTAGTTTGTCTAAGATGGTGTTCGTGTGACAGCAATGTATTGTAGTAAAAGAAAAATCGGAAAAAAGGAAACAAGGTACAAAGGAAAAGTCGTAAAATTATAAATGACATATTTGGTGGATTTTTTTTTGGTTTTGTTCGTTATGCTGCTGGGACGGAAATAGTCTAATTGAATGTTTTCAATTAAAAAAAAAAATCTGGAAGATTTGAAGAAAAATTTGGAAAACCGCATTACAGCCTAAATTAAAATAAAATTAAAATTTGTTTTTACTTTTGTGTTGTTTCGCGATCTGTCCAATAAATGTTATTTATATTTCAATTTATTTCGCTACGTGCGCAAATGTCGGTTGACAGCTGATTATGAATCAAATCAACTGTTTCATCAATCAACCAACGAAAAATTGATTCAGTTGTTTATTTTCAGATGAATTGTGTTTCTGTTGTAAGTTCACCGCAATCTTTTCATGAAATAAATGTTACAAACGGTTTTACAGTAAAAACAAAGTGAATCAATTATCCATTTTCTGTTGAATTGTGTATCTTTGTATAGCACATTGTGTCGCAATCGACACAATTGAATTGAATTGACACAATTTAATGGCATTGCAATGCCGCCAATAAGACGAAGCAATTTAGGTCGCAGAACTCCCAATGCAATAAACCAAACGAATTTTCTATCTAATCGAACTGCAGAGCAACGCGAAGAACGAAATTAAATAGAACGCAATCGATTATCACAAACACGTTCAGCTCTTACACACGAAGAAAGAGAAAATTCAGACGAAGGTGATATGCATCGAATGAGACATCGTCGATCGGTACAAATCAATCACGCAACAATTAATTTATATAATCAAGACAAACAAACAACAGACAAATAAATAAAAAAAATTTACTTTGTTTACACATTTCCAATAACTTTTCACAAATTCCCAAATTGATCACAAACAAGTTTATTGAAACTCATTATTTCTTTTAGCAATGAAAATTATCTCTACACATAAAACACGTCAATTTAGATATCGAGAGGGAAGTTCAATATTCGTTATATTTTATGTTTCACCTCCTTACCTCCATTTATCTCTACCTAAAAATTTTAAATGGCAATCCCTATCTTGTAACATGTTATTTTAAAGGTCTTGAAAATCCTAATTAAACTGCGTTTACAAAACTGAAATCGGTTGATCCGTTCTCGTAACAGAGGGAAAAATCAATTTAAAGTATTTAATGGAAGCACTACATTACATTAACACTATTTTTTTTTACTCATGCCATTATTATTTTCCTAATATAAAAATAAAATAAAATACTTTTCATTTTAACTCGTTGCTCGTTTGTATTTTAACTCACACTTTATTCTTTATTGCAACTGAAATCAAAAATATTTTTATCAGAAATGCCGAATTGAAATTCTTTTTATTTATAATGCTGAATATTGGTGTATTCGCAGAATAGCCCGACCTTTTAATGAAATGCATCCGGACATAAATATAGGACATCAGTACGTAATAAAACTTATTAAACAATTTGAAGAGATTGGGTCCGTGTGATTGATTCAGTTTTGTGAAATAATGACTGGGAAAATCCAAAATGATCCGAATTTAATAAAGAATATTTGCTTCAGTGATGAACCAATATTTTTCCTTAATGGGTATGTAATAAAACATAACTGTAGATACTGGGATAATATCAATACGCAGTTTTCCCAAAAGCTGGTTTCCCCAAAGGTTGGTCTGGAATTCTGGGGAACAAAATTATTTGTCCGATTTTTATTGAAGTAAATTTCACCGGTGAATTGTACGTAAAATTATTGGGAAATGAAATCGATCCACTCATAACACGGTCCTTAGAAAAGAAAACTCACTGTTGGATAAACAAAATTTCTATTTTCAACATGACCGAGCATACCACACTCCGCATTACATGTTGTTAGTTCCATCATGTTGTTACTTGTCACATTATCAGAGGAGCTGTTGAACTGGGGGGTCTTTGGTGTTATCTAAAGACAGTTGTATACAAAACTCCACCACAGGATATTCAGGACCTAAAAAATAGAATTACGCATACATGCAGGTTAACTAATATACATCTTTCAAAATGTTCTAATAAAATTCGAGTTCAAATTATACTATTGATTAGTTAACAGTGGTGGACATTTTGAGCATTTAATAAAATACATTTTATATGGTGTTTTTAAATCTACATTTATTTCATTAATTTATTTTTGTGTTTTAATTTAAAACTTTTCACTCCTAGGTAAAATGCTATTTACAGCCATCGATAATAATATACTCCTATTTTTTACTTTATTACGAGAACGAATTAGCTGATTTCAGGTCCGTAAACGCAGTTTAATTAGGATATTCAAGGCCTTTAAAATGTTATATTACAAGATAGTAGTTGCCATTTAAAATTTTTGCAGGTAAGGTGGCTGGAGGTAAAGAGGTGAAATATAAAATATAACGATAGTTTTGATTGATTGCGCGGTTGGCTCTTGGTGAAACATAGTAACAATGATAATAATTAAAACACTTGGTATTTGTTTCACAATATATTCAAGATATTCTCTAACATGTTTCGGCCTCGCGACCATTCTCAAAGAGAGTTATGTATAACTCTCTTTGAGAATGGTCGCGAGGCCGAAACATGTTAGAGAATATCTTGAATATATTGTGAAACAAATAACAAGTGTTTTAATTATTATCATTAAAATATAACGGACATTGCTTTTAAACTTCCCTCTCGAAATCTAAACTAACGTGTTTTTTGTCTAGAGCTAATTTTCATTGCTAAAAAATAACATGGGTGGCTACTTTTGAAATGAAAGCACTTTATAGTGCTAGTATCGGGGGTGTATAACTCCTGAGTACTGTTGTCTCATTGGACGCAATCCAAAGAAATCATAAAACTGCAATTATAAGCCATCCGATGAGAAGTCGGCGAAAGTGTGTGTTGTTTGATTGTAGAGAGGGTCTCCCTATTCTTGACGAGAGAACATATGTCGGTACCTTGATGAGTCTAACTACCAACAGACGAAACATGTGTCCTCCAATGTGAGGGATGGGTGGGGCCTCCTCCCAGTCAAGCAACTAACGAATGTTTATATATTTATATAATATAATTTTAAATGGAAAATTCTGAATTTTATAGTGAAGCACAAAAAAGCAATAAATTCTGTATCTAAAAGTGTGACAAAATTATCGACCGCATCTGCAGGCAATTTAACGCAAAGTACCCTAATTTAGCCCGAATGAATAAAATAAAATTTAGACGGATTCAAACAAATTTTAAAAATTTTGGCTTTTTGAAGGCACCCCAGAATTTGACCAAACCTGTGACATCTGATAAGCATAACAAGATTAACATCCTGGCTTATTTCCCTGCGTATCCACAATGTTCTATTAGAAGAGCTGATGACAAGCTGAACTTGTATGCTGAGCTGAAATGTAACATGCTCCTCAATACAAAGAATACTGAAAAAACATGGCATGCGCCCTTACAAATTTTCTAAAGCTCAGTTTATCAAGCCAGACGATTGCCCTCAAAGAGTGAAATTTTGTGAAAATGTATTAGGTCATTTCCAGAAGATCCACATTTTTACAAAAAATAATCTGGACTGATAATTCCAAATTTTCGAGAGAATGAGTTTTTAAATGGCGCAATTGTCACTTCTGGGCCAATAAAAATCCTCATTTTACCGGGGATTCCCCATTCCAAGAGAAATTTAGTTTTAATGTTTTTTTGTTTAATCATGGACAAACAAATTCGATACTTTATTTACGATGATAATAGTTAAGTTCACGAAAGTATCTAGAAATGGTAACAACAGTAGTAGAGGATTTGACAGAGAACCTTCCACTGGCGAAGTGTATCGAAGCAGCTGGTACCAGCTTGATGGTGGTCCGGTATGCTGAACAGAAGAAGTAAGAAAACAACTCTATGAACTATTTCAAGACCGGTGACGTTTGGGTCCGTGGAATTGACCCTCGAGATCACCCGATTTAACGCCCCTTTATTTCTATATTTGGGGTACTGTAAAAAACAATATCTACAAAAACGTCAGTAAACACTACAGATGAGTCAAAACATCAGATGAATCAAGCATTCGCAGTCTTAGATCTTATAGAGAAGAAGAGCTGTCACGGAAGGGGTTCGTGTTAGAATGTTGAAGTGTTTGGACGTAAAAAGTGTTTGAACGTTTGGTCAGCGTTTCGAACATTTGCTATAGAAATAGTTTTTTGGATAGTATTATGTTTTTAGTTATAATTTTATGTAATTTTTACTAAAGTAAAATAAACAGTTATCTTTGCTTTAATTGCATTATTTTAGTTTTTTGTTTATAAGTCGAAAACAGATAAAAATCGGTATATCATCACTTAATACATTTAGTTACAGAATTTATTGCTCTTTTGAGCTCCACTATACATACTATATGGGTATTCCATTTATAATTCCTAAATTTGAGAATTAATTCTCATATCATACTGTCATAAAGCAACCTATTAAAGAACCGTATTTAAAAATTTAGGTACCTAGCTATGTTGGTTGTAAAAAAAATATTTCTTATTTAGGAATGTCTGTAACCAAATTTCTTAAAAAATATTTTTTATTTCCGGAACGGTTCAAGATAGGTATATTATATGTTATATAAAAAAGACTCAAAATGGTTCACACAATCTAGAAATGCAATAACATGTAGGATATTCCAATTAAAAAACGAAGTTAGAATCAGTTTCGAGTAAATCTGGCAACACTGCAGCACAGAAATTATTTTAAATGGAGCGTTTATATTCATTTACATAAATATCAAAAAATTAAAATCATTACTCCAAGTAGTTCTCCGTAAACGTCTAATGTACGATCCACCGTACTATTCATTAATCAACTAATTTAGAAAACTTTCTTAAAATAATAATACTAAACGTATGTTTGCGTGAAAAATCAGTTAATCAGTTTATAAGTTAAAAAGTATATATATTAAGCTGTAATTGACTCATGCAAAATGAGAAGATCAATCTTTCTAAACTACAACTTAAAACTATGGAAATATAAAAATGAACATAGGAATTAAACTTTGCAGTTTTTCTAAATTGTATGTTATCGGGTGTCTTTTTCTGGAAGGTCGATAATGAGTTAGAAAAGAGCTTACTAAAAAATGTACATATCTCTTAAATTGGTCTAGTAAAAAGGGAAATGCTTGCAGTATCAATCAACATTATCTCATAATCCAATATCACAGTACCTGCTTAGTACATTTTGTCATTTCAGTTGAAAATATTATATTTTTATTTTAAGTTGAGGAGAAGTTAAGAAAACATTTAAAAATATTATTCAAACTATTCATGGTAGTGAAAAAACAGTCATAGGGATAATGTTAACAGTCATAGGAATAATAGTTTCGTATACTGTCTTTCCTAGCCTGTCATTTGGCATTCTATACATGTGTCCGAACCATCTAAATTGCCCCTCTATCAATTGTTCATTTGTTGACTGTATTTGTACGTTCTGTCCATGTATTTATTTTCTTATTCTGTCTCTTCTTGTTTTATTTTCGATCTTGCGTAAAAATCGCATTTCCATTGCACTAATATTTTTGTGGACAATATATCTCACTACTAGATAATATCGTTGGTTTCACTATTTTTTGTATTGTTTCTGTTTTTATATTCTTTTGTATTAAAATGTATTCTTTATCATATATTACCTGGTTTTTTCAAAATTGTATCTGCTTTTCCTATTCTCTCATCTGTTTATTTTTTCCTTGTGCCAATATTTAATTATCCTTTCTAAAAACTTAAAATTTTTAATTTGTTACATTTCTTGGTCTTTCAATCTTATTTTGTGAATTTTCTGTTCTCTTTATATAAATATGCTTTGTGTTTTGAATTTATATTCATTATTATATTTATTTTTTCGAAGGCTCTATATAATGCTTTTATATTATGTTGCAACTTTTTTCTGAGTCGATTATTATTACCTTATCGTCAACGACTATTAACTGTATTTTCTTCATTTGTCAATATCTCAACTTAGTTTTCGTCTCTTCTTTCGCATCTTTTATGACATCTTTATTTCACTCCTATTTCCGTTATATTTATACAATTTTTTTTAATATTCCTATTGTCCTATCAATTTCTCGGTTTTTCCAGATCTTTTCAAATAAATTGTCTGGTTTAAAATCCCCTTAATTAAATTAACTTTTTATAATTTTAAGATAAACGCAAAAAACTTATTTGAAATTATGAAAAACTGATGTGTAGTAGCGTTTGCTACCAAACTGTGGATTAAATGCAATTTGAAACCAAACAAAATGGATTTGGTGTGGTTTGAAGATGAATTTAACAGAAATGAATCAAATTTCATTCAACAAAAAAAAAGAAACTTTATTCAGAAAAGTTTTGTTCTTGAAAATGGCACATAAAAATATTTTAAACTCTCAAACTGAGTATACCTTCGGTATGTTCACAAAAATAACGATCTTCGTCTTCACTGGTTTCTTCGGAATTACTGGGAATATTATTATCGTGAAATTTTTTCAACACTAATATATAATATTAGAGATTTTGCAGTTTTCTCAACTTCTTTCGATAGTGCTTGCTTAATTAGGTTGTTTACGTCCGTCATCTTCAGATCTTCGGTTTAACTCCGGTAGGAATTCTTTTCAGCTGGATATTGAAAGCAGATTGGGTTTTCTTAAAGACTCCTTTGAATACTCTTGCATCTGACCGGTAAGATAACTCACCTCGAATGAGGATTGCTTTATTATTGCCGCGTTGTATAATGAACCTTTTGCACTGGCTGAATTTCAAATGCCATTGTGATACTGGCTTAAGGATTTCCAGCACCTTTCCAGTCACTATCAGAGACATCTTTGCCAAGTTTTAAAATCATAACATGTTCTTCAAAAATGTTTAGGCATTTTTCTGGCGTTACAATTTCTTTTTTCTTTCTTATTTCTTTTTCAATTGTGGCAAATACTCTATCAGGAGGAATGTAGGAGTGTCCAACTACAGGAAATGTTAACTCGATTGTTGTAATAGGACTGGTTTGACTACTTAACCATTTTTCACAAAATAATGTTTTTATTTTGATCGCCGCATCCTTCGGCGACCAACCACATTGAATCTACTATCTCTAAGTTGCTGTTATTTAATGTGACAAACACGAAGCTCGCGATTTCATTGGCACCCTTTGTAAGTTTATTTTCCGTTCAGGTAAATAATTGAACTTTATCTTTTAAGAGGGTAGAATGTGAGTGTCCAGTAGTAAAGTTGTAAATATAGATTTAATTATCTGCTGTAATAGGTGCTTTGATCGGGTATCTTGGGTAGTGTTAAATTTATCTGACAATCAAAAGAAATTGTCATATGGCCATCCCGTTTCTCTTCTAGATTTTGGAAAAATCCTTTAGCTCTGCGCTTATGTATACGATACTCCATTGTTAGCGTTCCTTTAGTAAATGCATCTTTTTCATTTCTTATTTTTTCCCTAATTTCGAGGCAGTTAGAGCAAACATCGGTACGAGGGAATTCAAAGCCGATATTGAGGCATATATTGAGAATAAAATGAAAGAAACTCTCTTTTACATTTTCGTCGCAAGTGTGTTATCGTTGAAATATTTTCCACATTTTTTTGATATTTAAATTACTGGTCAGGTAGCAGCGACAAGCAATTTTCACTCTGCAGTAATGAGAGTGACAATGGATTAAACTTCTTAATGAATTGAGTAATTTCTTCTCTTCTTTTCGAACATTCCTTTACTTTTCTATCTCCACCTATTCCTTCAATGGCCATTTCGGAACTTTGAAAGTGTCGATTTAGTACTCCTTTTACTCTGTGTCCACCAATATACCAAATTGCGACAAACGTTTTCTTACACACATGAACTAACCGCTTATTTCCCTTTGCTTAGGTCTAACTATACATTCGGTCGAATGTATAGTTAAAAAATTTCCGGATAGACCATCTTTTTTATTTCTTGCACGTTTTGGTTTTGTATATTGGTGTAGTTTATTATTAAATTATTCTGCCACATTTTGTTACATTGAGAATAGAATGCTTTATGAAACATCTTCTTTTTTCAAGATGCTACATTTTGTACAGTGATTGCATTTTGGGTATTTTATATATAATATATATATATATATATATATATATATATATATATATATATATATATATATATATATATATATATATATATATATATATATATATATATATATTTATACATCATTCCGGGCGTCGATCCGTTGATTCTGTGGAGTCACGACGTGCACGGATCATTATAATCGCTTTTATAGCCGGCCGGCGATTGCGTAGATTAAGCGGGGTAGTTCGAGACCATTTGCGGCGCTCGGCAACGCTGTCGGGCGTCCATTTATTGATTTTTCTACCTCGCCGCCACGTTGCCGCGTTTCTTCTTTTTCAGAAGGGATTTCCATACTTTTGGAATGTTGCGAGCGTCGTTTCGCGTATTTAGCTCAGCCCTTTCTTCTATTTCAAGGGCTTCTCTGATTGTTCGGACCTTGTAGTTTTGAATATTTGCTATTTCTTCGGCTCCTTCAAAATTGATTTTGTCATGTTTATAGATGGTGCTGGAACAGAACGTAAGTGGTTTGTTTGTTTTGTAAGTTGTTTTTATGTTCTTGTATTCTGGCAGATATTCGTCTGTTTGTTTGTCCTATGTATGTTCTGTTGCAGTCGGAACAAGATATACTATACCCATGATTTTCCAGTCTAATTTTGTCCTTGGAGTTTTTTAGGATGTTTGCGACAGTTTTGTGCGACTTGTAGGCTGTTCTTTTTATTTTATATTTCCTGAATGGCCTTCCTGATACAATTTTCTGAATATCCATTTTGTCTAAGGGCTGTGGGAATTTTGTATTATACTTTGTATTATTATGTTTGTATTATATTTTGTATTATATTTGTATTATAATTTTTTCGCTGGCTTGCCTGATTATTAGATAGCAGAATATTAGGTCTTGTATGCTTATTCCCGTTCTAAAGCAACATTGGATTTCCTCGATGTTTTTTTTTATTTAAGTTCCTATCCTATTTTCTAATAGTCTAGTCTAATATCTTACCTGGAATAGTATATAACCTTATTCTAAGTCATTTATTGTTTTCAGAAATTGCTGGAGAGCATACTGGATTTGAGATTCCTTTGAAAGAAATAGTCGATAAATTAACATTCTAGCTTTTATTAGTTGATTCTTGATATTTACTGTTTGGCAAAGTAAGTAAAAATATTTCTAAACTGTTATGTTAGCTAGCGGCAATACACGATTTTGTGGTAAAACCAAAACATTCAAACTAAAATAACGACCGAAAGCAACACCGAAAATGATGAAAAGTTTCCCGTCAAACAATTTTATATCAGCGAATGTTTACTTCGAAAACATATTTTTCTCCCGTGCGATTCTTCAGCAGGTCCTTCTGGTGCGCCCGAGGCGTTCGAAAGGAGTCTCTCGAGGCATTATTTACAAGATACTCGCTTAGAGTCCATTGTCGTTGCGGTAGTTTGGGGACAAATTGCCTCTGCATAATGGAAATTCTCGTGGAAACGGAGAAGGAGCTCCAAAATGTCGGCAGGGCGTTAGTTCGAGATCGTATTTTCGTTTTTCCTAACGAGATGGAGATTGTTAATTGCTGATGTAGTTAAATTTATTACGTTTTGTGATATGCTGATATTAGAGTTAAGCGTTTCTAGGTTTCTGATGTACACTGTTGACTTAAGCGTGATCATATAGAAATTATTCTAAATAAAGGTTTAGAAAATTATTCTAATCTTTTTTATTTGGAATTATTATTATGTAGTTCCATTTGTACTTCAGCCTATTTGATTTCATATTAAAAATTACCTTTGTAGTTTACTTTTTCGTACCTTATATTACACCTTTGATTTCTTAGTTTAAATGAAAACTATTTTTAATTGGAGTAATTTTGTAAGTTTTATACAGGTAGGGACGTTTTTTAAGACAAACGCAGTTTTTGTCCTTTTTTGTTCAGCTAATCAGAAGTTTTTGCCGGCTGATCTAATTGTGATACGCGAAATAGGCTCAAAATGTACAGGTGCAATCCCACCAAATACAAAGCATAATTTTCTTCCGATGAAAGCCGCCTTTTATTGTACTTAAAATTCTCTTTTCATCACCAGTTAGAATCTGCTTCAGAACTGAGACTGAACTGAATAAAATTCAGTCCAGCGTAATTTTCTCATTAGTTCATGAGGGACCCACATATAAAAGCAGACGTACCGATTTTTTTCCGATGGTCAAAATCGGTTTAATATTTGGCAATATATCATCGACTGTGATGTGTGGATATTTTTTATTTCCTCAAAATCAATGCTTGAAACACGGTCAAGCGATGCCGGTCTTCCAGGTCAAAATATCCACCTCTAAACCGACCAAATCACATTTACAACGTGGTCTCCCCAACAGAACCCTCTTCATAAACGATACAAATATTTTTTTTTATTTGGACAGCGTGGTTCTCCTATAAAAGGATAATATGACTTAAATGCAAGTTATCGACCAACATTTTCAATTTGAATCAACTTGAGTAGCTGAAGGTAAATCAAAGCGAATGTTACCGCAAACATTGTAAATACCATATAAATTAATAAAATGCACATACATATTACTAATTCAGAACAGTAATCATAAATCTCTACAAATTCTCCTTTACCTGATACTTTTTACAAAAAAAAAATCATAATATTGCCCAACAGGCATAAAACTCTGAGATTAAATGAGGTGTTGACCGAATTTGATAACACATGCCTACAAGAAAACATTTTTTTTTGTGGTTCCTAGGATTTTAGCTATATTTGGGGCGCTAAAATCAGTTTTTCTCTATCTGCTCTATTTTTTTAGATACATCCACTTATCGATCAATGTTTCTTTTTTTTAGTTCAAGTATAGATGTTCTAAAATTATTATACAAGGATTTCTTCCTGAATATTTGCCCTATTGTAGGTTTTCCATTGAGTTAGTTCCAGGAAAATCCACTAGATGGCATAAGCATTGCCCTTCCGGTAACTGAAGTGACCTTCACCGCTTGAACTAGAATTGAGGGTAGTTTGTGAGTTCTCGCCGTGCAGGGTAGATCGAAATTGGCCTCGCGTGATATTTGTGTTTAAGAAAGAGTTGTTATGGAGTTAACCTAAAACGTACTGTGTTGTAGATTGTTGTATTTATGTTGCTAAATAGAAATAAAATGAGTTCAAATAGGAGAAGTTGTGTAAATCATCCTGATGTGTTTGGCTACATATGTGGAGAAAACACGTTAAAAGAAAACAGAAAAACTGTTAGTAACTTTGTAAAAAACGTTTATCTCGGATACTTTGGTGTTAGGCTTGGTGATGAGGATAAAACCAGGGAACCGCATCTGGTATATAAAACCTTTCAGAACATTTACGATAGTGGACTAGCGGAAAAAAAAAAGTCTAAAATTCACCCTACCGGTGGTTTGGAGACAACCCCAAATTAATTCGATGACTGTTATATCTGCCTAGTAAATATTACTGGCATCAATCGAAACAATCGTAGCAAGTCGACTTGATTCCTGATTTAGTCTCTGCAAAATGCCCGGTCCCTCCATTCAGATGAAGTGCCGGCTCCAACAGTTGACCAGCTACTGGAGCTCTGTGAGGATCAGTATTTTCCACATAGCTTTTTGCTCTATCTTTGTATATTATAAAATTTGTATAATAAAATAATAAAATTTCCATATTTAGTTTTTTTATTTGATCCATGGATTTAACTTAAAATAGTGTTACGTATATTTCAATAAAATTTTATACCTTAGAAATTTAAGATTTAAGGCAAAAATGCCATATTTAAATTCAGGGCTTTAAATTCGTATGAAATCAGTTCCAAATACCCCGACAGCAAAACAAACTTTGGCCAGTGGCAATCTATATCTTCTTGAGGCAAAATTGCTGGCTGACGGGGAAACCACTCAACAGGTCGATCAAGTTCTATCGCAGAGATATCACGGGCCACTGGCTATCTATTACTACTATCGTGGACTCTTCCAAAAAATGAACGGTTTGAACTCTATGTAATCTAGTGTTTCTTAAATTCAAAGAGAATTACCAATATTCAAGAAATTACTTTTTTTAAAAAATTTTTAATCACATTTCTTAACCAATTAGCTACATCAAGAAATAATTCAATCTAATGAATTCAAATTAATTCATTTAAATTGAATCATTTCCTGATGATGCTAATGTAGTTCGCAGATTGCATGTCCAGGAGTTAAAAATATGCGATTTGGTGTTTAGTGGTAAATATCTTTGAGTTCAGTATTTCATACCAAATGTTCCAATTAGAAGAATCGATCTTACGTTATCTTGTTAAAATATGAGCTATGAAGCCCATATGATGCTCAAGAACATCTGATAAAGTTTACAGTTACGGCCTACCGATAGGTTGTAATGTTTCGGTAAAAAATGTAGTATTCAAATTCAAATTCAGGTTAACTGAAACCACATGATGCAAGAACTAGCATTAGGAATGTAAAAGATGCTAAAATACCAGTATGTTTATAGAAACACAGGACAACTGCGTACCTTAGGATCATATAAAAACATACTTTACGTATTACCTTATATATGTTCTACAAAAACAAAAAATTATAAACCGCTTGCTTTCCCTCATTCTCCAATCGCATACAAAAACGTAAGATAAACAAACAATAAGTGTCAGGTGTGTTATACAGTGTATATATTTCATATATGATTCAAAGGGGCATACAACGTGCACTAGTCTTTTTCCTCAGTATATCGTTAATTTATCTCTCTTCACATTAGCAGTATATGTATGTATGTATGTATATATATATATATATATATATATATATATATATATATATATATATATATATATATATATATATATATATATATTCATTTTGTTCGTTTGGAGCTCCGCTGAAGACGGCTAAAAGGCTAGTAACCGTCAATCAGAAACCAAGCCAATTCTCGTCTCATCTCAGAATTTTATTCCAGTGTTAGGGCTAGAGTTCATCCTTAATCAGTTTTGAAATTTAATAATAGTCAGTTATAATAAAAAAGCGACATATAGTAGGGAACAGTATTCTTCAAATAAACACAAAAATTAATATTTATGCATAAATTCATATACACAAAAAATTATTATTTTTTTTCTGCGGTGAGGTGCATTTTCATATAAATGGATACATTGACAACCCAAACTGCCATATGTGGAGTTAAGAAAATCCAAGAGATATTGTTGCTGCTTCCTCAAAATGACACAATTTGGCGTAGTTTATGGTCCGAACGAGTTAACAATTCGTAGTATATTGACGATGAAACCATGTTACTGTTTTAAAGATTTTATCGTAGGATTGACCATTTATAAAGCAACAAGAATCGAATATTTAGGTAATATTACCAGAATATTAATGGAAATGCTCAAAGAGTAGTAAATATTTTGTTTAATTCAAATTAAACAAAAAAAACTATGTCGGAAGAAACTGTATTTTCTATAATGTTTCCTTAAACTTCACGTGAATTATCATCCAAGATCACCTTCAAAGTTAATGTTTCATTTTTGTAGAATATTAACTAAAGAAAAATACTGATAACTATTTTACATTTGGTTGACTACCTTTAACTTTTATTATTGAACTGAATTGTTGAATCCCAGAATGACAAAAAATAGGAATGGAATATGGAACATATAGGAATTTGGTATTTGAAGGATACTTCTTCCGGTTCGAAAGATCTTTACTATTCAATGATATTTTGTGGCTCGTCAACAAGCACTCAATTTATGGTTGTGCTATGAAAAATAAATTTCACACACTAATAAATAAAGAACGATAATCTCGTGGCTCCAAATCTGGGTAATAAGCCTTTTATCCAGATTTGGAGCCATGAGATTATCATTCTTTATATTTTCGTGTATGAAATTTATTTTTCATATCACAACCATAAATTGAGTGCTTGTTTACGAGCCACAAAATATCATTGAATAGCCTGCCCGCTATTACTTAAATTCCAACATGACGTGTTACTTTACAGTTTTTCTATAGAAAACTCAGCCCTAGCATGTTTAAAATCCCTCTTTGCATGTCATTTTTGACGGAACTTAGGCATTGTAAGTTTTATATATTAATATTTTTCTATATTATCATTTTTCTTCAAATCTATCTTAATGGTACAGTAGAATATTTGATAGTGTTATGCAATCACTAAATCCATAACTGTTGGATGGAAATGACTTTCGTATGCATGCATTTTTAATAATATTTTGTAATAATGATATGTTTTGGAAAATAAGTCGACGAATCGATACTGCTCTTTAAATTTGACTAATAAATTAAATCATTTATTTGCTTAAAGAAATGCATTACTTAAACAATAACGATATAAATTAAAGACATCTGACAAATTAAATAAGCTAACAGAAATATTGCATGTAAAATTGATTATAAAATAATACTGTTCGTTTATTAAATAATATAAAAACGATTGCATAAAAAAATAATTCACTTGAGAACTACAAGCATATGAAGGGAAATATTCTGAAAGATCGAATAAACCTTGTCAGCGCTATTGAAGGAACCGCCACTGCTGTGCCTCCTTAACCTGATTGTTTGTTTCCTTACCTCAGCTATCTGGAGCGCAGATCCTCTCAAGTATACTGCACGTCATGCTCAAGGAAATTCCTACTTTGAATGAAGTATGAACGGTAGTTTTTTAGCGAAAATAATTACCATGATAAAATATACGAATTTCTATTATTAAACGTTAACGGTAATGAAAATGGCAACAGAAATCTGTGATATGGTGCAAGAGAGATATAACGTGAAAATCATTTAAAAAATATCTAAAATTTATTTTTGAAATTAGCCACGATTAGGTTAACTAGTTGCAGAAGATGAATCTAATTCATCATCCATAAAGGAAAATAATCTCGGCATTCAATACAAATTATTAGATCCCAGACAACAAAAAACAGATTATTTAGGAAAATGTTTGTTGATAGTACTAAGACATCATAACCATGTGTTTGTGAGCATATTATACTTTGCTTATTAGTCCACTTGGTTTGGCTATTTATTATTCAACTTTACTGATTCAAAATAAGAATAAAAAATCTTTATAAGACTAGCCATCATTAATCCGATGAAAACGATAACATCAAAAAGTTAAATGAAGAAAAATAATGAATAAACTAATAAGAAAAGCTCTATTGCTTTTCCTTTAGGTGGTTATTAAAACATCTTTTCACAGAAATGGCCTACCACGTGTCATTTTCAAGTATCTTCTTCTCCTTTGTATCATGAGCTTATTAAAATTATTTGTAACTCCGTTTGGACTGAACAATGTAGGAATTACCACAAGACCGTAGAGTGGGAATTTCCACAGTATTCTACGAACCTTTAAGGACAGTTTTATTGCTTTCTATAGTTTAGTTTGTTTCTATCTCATTTACAGAACAGTTAAGTTTTTAAGTCGATTTTATATAACATGGTAAGTTCTATTCGATTTCGCAAAAATCCAGCGGATAAGTTTTGTTATATATGCGGGCGATTTTTTTCTGTGTATGGAATAATATGCCAACAAAAGAATATTACAGTAAGAGAACTTTACAGTAAAATTAGCCCCATAGAACTTCTTTTGAAGCTAGTACTTCGAACATAAAATATGTTTCCATTTTTAACATAAAAAAAGTGCTTCTTCCACCTCTTCATATTAAGCTTGGACTAATGAAAAACTTTGTCAAAGCGATGGACAAACAAGGTAATGGTTTCAAATACCTAAAAGAAAAATTACCTCAATTAAGTGATGCCAAAATAAAAGAAGGCATATTTAGTAGTCCTAAAATAATTAATAATAATTTTTCCCGGAAATTTGGGTGCAGTAAGCGACGAATAAGGAAAGAGGTTTCACCAGGACGTCAAGACGATACCAGCATGATACCAGAGACCCTGGAATCCATCTATATTGGGCGACTACTGCTGGTTTTTAAGAAGAGATGATTCTACAGAAAACAAGAGGAAAAAGTCAAAGTTTTTGTCGCTGTATGACATCTCATATAATATATTTTTTATTCACATAATCCTTAGTAAAGTATATGAATAGATTTAGCACATTTTATATGTTTATGTTATATAACTATTAGATTGTAAAAATATGTCATCTCCTTTTTTCCCCACAACCTGTAACAAAAAAAACTGTACATTTACTTGTTGATTAGCTTCTCATTTTCGGATTTAGGGCTATAAAATACTTCATATACACCTATTTTCATCGATGTTACCTCAAAAAATTTAAATTTGTTGACCTATGTAATGAGAATATTATCCAGAGTTAATATTACAGAAAATGGTCTTGTGAGACAGAAAATGGGAATATGGGCTTGTAAGGAAATCAAGAGATAGAAAAGAAGCTTGGAGACTCTGAAAATGATTAAGAAGGTAAGACAGTGGATCCAAATATGACCCAGGAGTACCAGGAATAATATTATGAAATAGATTGATGGAATGCGTAGGATGGACAAGATGTGAAGTTTCTGGACAAGCGATGGGAATAACAGACTGGAGGTCAAAGTGCTTGGATAGTCTGAGTGGAGAAAAATAAAGCGGGCAACCATGAATAACAAGAGGCTTTAAAAGAACAGGAAGTAGCTAGAGAAGAAAGGGAAGAAAAGGAAAAAAAAGGCAGCAAAGAAAACAGAAAGGGAGAAATTAAAAAAAAAAAAAGAAAACAAGAGTGAGAAAACGTTAGTTTTAGTGGAGTGCCGATTTTTTTGAATTAAAAATTTCACCTTTTGGCAAGATAATTTTAATTTTAAAGCAATAATATTCTTATCTTTCAACGGAAGAAAATAACTATAATTTTATACGAATGTACGATAGCGGCACTCGACTGGACTGCAAAATTCTGAGATTTTTGCAAATAGAATTATTGATTTTTTTGTCATTACATAATATCTTCCAGGTATCCAGAAAAATTGTAAAATGAATGCAATATAATACAATTTTTATGGTGCCGTATTTTTTGGTTCCCAGTATATTTCATGAACTTTACACTAGCTTCTCATAATTTCGATATTTTTGGATCATTATTGGATCGACCTATTATTTGGGTTAGTAACAAAATTATATATAATGAGTCATTACTTAATCCAATATCTATATAACTAATACATAAGCATAAGAATTTTTTCATCTTATCATCGTAATTTATTAAAAAATTGGACAGTCCCAAAAATCTGGATAAAAATTAAGTTATTTCCATCAGACGAAATTGATTATTTCGTCAAAAAAGAAAATTAACATGCCCTTAATTACTTTTTAATTACTCCCTAATATCACTGTGACGTATCTGAAATTAGAAATTTTTTATATCGTTTTGATTTAATATTTTGCAGATTTCTTTCAGGCTCAGATATTTAACCATTATTTTTCACAGTTTAACTCGATTAGTATATGATAACATGCTGAATTATTTTTCATAATTCTTTCTTCTATATTCTACTATATATTCTATATGCTTTCATTGCGTTTGTTTGGAGCTTCGCTGATGAGAGCTAAAAGGCTAGAAACCGTCAATTAGAAACCAAGCCAGTTCTCGTCTCATCTGAGAACTTTATTTCAGTTAGGACTATGATCCTCCATTTCTCGAGCCCATTACAATCTTACATTTTTTGGTGAAGCGTTACGTTGGGAACACGTAATGGTCTTCTGCGATGCAAATTTACCGCTTTTAGTCTGCGTGTTATCGTTTGTCGTCAAACATTTACTCCTTCAAGTCTAACTAGCTCCCTTGATATGCTACTTATAGATTCCAGACGATTTCTTCGAGATATCATTGATATCTGCTCACCCTCCTGCAGCTGGTGTACATCGTTTTCTACCACTTCTGGACGGATCCTTTACATTATTGGTCTCTTATAATTTTTTATAAATTTTTGGTACAGCACTCTGACTTTGAGAAACACCTAATCATAATTTACGCAATATCACTTTGATTAACATTTTAATCGGAAAATCAAAAAGAACTGAAATAGATATATATATATATATATATATATATATATATATATATATATATATATATATATATATATATAGATCTAGATATATAGGTCTAGATATACATATATATATATATATATATATATATATATATATATATATATATATATATATATATATATATATATATATATATATATATATATATATATATATATATATATATATTCATAAGAATGCACTCTAAAGCGATCTCGGAAACCATAAGAAATATAGAGACGATTAAATTGAGAAAAAAGTTGCACCTCACTAAACTCTGTAACTTCACGTTTTCAAATTTTAAAAATTCCGATTATTTCCGCAGATTTGTAAAAAAACCTGAATTTACCCGAGCCTTAATATAAAATTTATTTGATTTCAGCGATCTCCATGTATATAGTGGCCGTGGGTGGTATTGAAACATGGTATTTGTTATGGCTAAATCTGTGTTATCTTTAAATCTATATATAAAATAGTATATCGGGAAAATAACAAAAAACTGATAGTTAACTTTTACAGGGAGACCATGTTTAAAAAGTTGGCGGATGTCAAAATAAAAACAACGTGTGAATATATATTTTTGTTTTGATTTTGTATTTTAACAGTTTTGAAATGAGGTATTACTAACATACTCTATTATTTTAAAATAATTATCAAAATGGCACCACAACGCCATCTTTGACAATTATAGTATTAACTAGTGGCTTATTATCTTATTAACTAAAACATTTTTTTACGCTTTAATATATGTATGCCAACTTTCGTTGGTTTGTTTTGTTTGTTGTTGTTTTATGTTTTATAGTTCCAAGTTAAAGGGGAGAAGGGACTTTACACGGGCACTATATATATCATCATCATCATTCAGCCATTGTCGATCGACTGCAGGATCTCAGGCAGGCAGGATCTGCAGGATCTCTGCAGGATCTGCAAGATATCTACAGGATCACTGCAAGATCACTGCAGGCTCATTCTACAGATCATCTGGATCATCTGGAGGATCACTGCAGGATCTCTGCAGGCCTCCCCCCAACGCTTCGAACTCGAGCGGTCCTGAGCTTTCCTCTGCCATTCGGGTCCAATATACTTCTTGATGCCATCCGTTTATCGGATTTTCGATCTTCTTCATGGGCGTTTATGATCAAGCGGTTTCCATTCCAGGATTGCTTTGGTCCATCTGCCGTCGCATCGCCTCGCTCTATGACCTGCCCACTTCCATTTCAATTTTTTCACCCTTCCAATGATGTTACACACCCTCGTTTATTCTCCGATCCATATGCAGGTTTCTCTGTCCCGCTTTGTAATGCCAAGCATATACCTTTCAATTCTCCTCTGTGCTACCCGAAGCTTTTGAACTGATTGAGATGTGAATGTCCATGTTTCCCTTCCGTATGTAAAAACAGGCAGCACGCACTGATTAAAAACCTTTCTTTTGAGACAAAGTGGAAGTTTGTTCTTAAAGATTATATTAGGCCACAGTTAACACGCCGTTCCACCTCCCGGGTAGTATCAGCCACCATTAAAATCCTTTGCTCAAGATATATGTAGTGGTCCACAACTTCTAAATCGCTTCCTCAAAAAAAGCAGCCCCGAACCAAGGCAAAAGAAAACTAAATCCACTTAGTATCAAGCGGTTGAGGGGCCATCGTCTGTTTCACCAGGGGTGCGGCTGAGATATTAGTTCTGGAACGAACCCCTCCAGTCTCAACCTCTGAACAGTCATGGTTCAAATATTTTATTATAATTTTTTAATAATTTTTTAATATTTTATAATAATTTTATTATAAGTACAAGATAAAGCGTTCTAGTAATTACAAAATTGCCACAGGAGGTAAACAAGCCTCTGCCAGCTTTGCTGGTACAATCGGACTCGGAGTCGGAGACCTCTGGCCAACGTCTGAAACCGAAAACAAAAACCCTCTTTGGAACGGTAAATATCAACTCTCTCCTGCGCCCAGGAAAACTACATGAATTAGGGCGAACATTGAATCAGCAAAAAAATCTAAGTTTTAGCTCTGCAAGAAACCAGGTTGACAGATGATAACACCTTGGACTTCGGCAACTACACACTTTTAAAAGTAAAACGGTGTGCTAACAAAGTGTGCTAACAAAAACTATACATTAATCAATGCACACATCCCAGTTAATGAAGAAAATAAATCTAATCCTGAAAAAGTAAATAAGTTCTGTGAAATTCTGGAAAAGACTATTTCTAAAATTTCCTCTAACCGTGTAACAATCCTATTGAGTGATTTCAACGGCCGACTAGAGAAAGGAAGAAAGAACAGAAAAACAGTCGGCAATTTGCCCGCTCATAAATGGACTAACCATAATGGCAGAAGATTGGTTGAATTATGTTCGCAGTTTAATCTAAAAATAATGTTAACCCGTTTTAAGAAGAAAATAACAAAACAAAAGACCTGAAGTTGCCCAAACACGTACATGGGTGAATTTAAAATTGAACATGTTGCCATTTTGTACCCCAATTATAAAGAGATTTTGAATGTTCAAGTCAGGAAAGGAGCTAACATAGATATGGATTACTACTTGACTAAAATCGCTTAGCTTATTATTAGCTTAACTTATTCAAAGAATTATTCAAAAGAGACTGCTAATACCAAAGTTCGACCCTACGAAAATAAAACCAACCTTAACAGAAGAGCTTGATAAACAACCAGCACAGAACTGGCAAGAATTGAAACAAAACAGCCTTAAAGTTGGTTCTTTTACAAAAATCCGTAGAAAACGTCAGTGGTGCGATGAAGTTTGCGAGCAAGCAGTATTAAGCCGAAGTAAAGCATTTAAAGAGTGGAACAGTAAAAAAAAACCGCAATAAACCATAATATCTTTTTGGAAGTAAGAAAAGAAACATCGAAGCTAATTAGACAAACTAAAAGAAAATATGAAAACAATCAACTGAATGAAATAGAAAAAGATTTCCAAAAAAATAACACCCCAAATTTTTACAAATCATTTAAAACTAAATTAACAGGCTATCAACCCCAAAGTCTTTGCTTCCAAAAGAAAAACGGACAATTAGCTCTAAATAACCAAGACAATTGCAAAGAACTTGGGGACTATTTTGAACAACTACTAAACTGTCCTGAGCCCTTAAACAGAATACCAACACTACACCCCGGACAAACAAACCCAGATTCATTACCACCGAATGAAAAGGAAATAATTAGGCAAATCAAGCGACAAAGCTTCTGGTGAAGATGGAATCACTGCTGAACTTTTGAAATTCGCCGGTCCAGGTACAATCAAGGAAATAACCAAAATTCTACGAGAAGTTTGGCGAACCGAACGGATTCCGGAAGATTGGAAAGATCCTGCCCTGAACAGAACCTGAATATAAAGTTGATCCTAAGTGATAAGTCAAAAGCTAAATTCGTGTGTAACATCTCAGAGCCCTTCGAAATTAAAACTGGACTGAGACAAGGGGATGGACTCTCGCCACTCTTATTTAACTGTGTTCTAGAAAGGTGATTAAGCCCATTAAACTGGGGAGAACCAACGTCAAAATTGATTGTCTGGCTGATGACCTAGCAATTTTGGCTTAAGATATATTAACGGCACAAAAGCAGATTGCTATCCTAAAAGAAACAGCAGAAAAGGTAAGACTCCAAATAGAAATACAAGAGCCAATACATGACCTGTAACAGACTAAGAACACTATTTCTAAAAACAAATTATGGTAACATCAGACGAGCCTCTCAATTCAAATATTTGTGTGAAATAATCATGGAAAAAGGGTTGGAAAAAGCAGCTAATAAGGGTAGATGTCAAAAAATGGAAACTGCATTGAGACTTACATAAAATATTTGTAACAAAAAATGCATATCTAAAAATACAAAACTGAGACATTACAACACAGTTATTAAGCCCGAATGTCTATATGGGGTAGAAATGCTCATTTTGAATAGAAAGAAACACATCGAGGAGATTGAAAAGAAGGAAAGAGAAATCATAAGAAAAATTTTACGTTCCAAACAAATAAATAGCACAACGTACCGACTTCGAGACAACGAAATCAAACAATACACAGATATGCATAGCGATATGAAAAAAAGAAGACTTAAGTTTAACGGACACATAAAACGGATGAATCCGAGTAGACTAACTAGATAAATAGTCGAATTTTATGAAAATAGGAGTAGAGCTAAAGTAGAAATAATTAAATGGATTGCTGCAATGAATTGCAAAATGAATGTATGTGTTTTTTTTAAATTTTTTTTATTCAGTTTTATCTCCAACTTATTTGAACTGAATTTATGTTTTTCTTCCGGACAATGAAACTTTCTAATCCTCCCTGATATTACACAGTTTTCTTAATATTTTTTTTTATTTTGTTATCGACAAAATAAGGAAGTTGACACGTGCCGAAGAGGAATCCACCTTAAATAAATCATCAATATTTAATTTAAGCTCGAAAGAAGCAAGAGAAAAAAAATGAGCACATAATTTTTCGTATTAGACGACAACAAGGGGCGGGAAAAAAGAGAGACGAACAAGCTGGCTATCTGGCACATTCTATTCAGGTCACGAACAATAATACCTTGTTCGCTGAAATGTTGATTAAAGCAGTATAGCGAAAAAAAGATATCATGTAAGTCATCATTTCTGCTCCGGGGCCAAGAAGCTTTCCGCTTTTATTACATGACAGAAGGATCTCATCGAGAAAAGTAATAGCCTGTAAGAGTTAGGACAATCGGTAACGTGCGGGAAGGTGAATGATGTTATTTGGGAGTGTCCTTTAACAATAATTTTTATCGTTTCATTTTTCGAACGCTTGATTTTACTGAATGGATGGATTGGTGTTTAGTCAACATTTAAATATGGAGTTTTTTTCTGTTTAGGAAGCCAAAAAATGAAAAATAATATTTATAACATCTGACAGAATCTTAAAATCATCTGGCATTTTTTGAGTTAGAAATTGTAACTTCTTTTAAAATTATCGGACATGTATATCGGGCAAAAAAGTTGCATCAAGTTGTGTCCAATATACGAACGTTTTTATTCTGATGCATTAAAAATGATAAAAAGCGTTAGGGTAATGAAGCTATGTCAAATAACAATGTTTACAGGTAGTACAAGAAATCCAGTAATTGTAGAGAAGCATTGAAGCAGCCTTCGTCGTCGAGGAAGACCTTTCATATTAATCAATGAAGAAATAATTACCAAAATCAAGTATCTTATACTGAATACACGTCAATTATGTATTAAAGACATTGTAGATATCTAACGAATGTGATTTGGATGATTTTAATAGTTTAGAAGAATAATTTAGGTTCACATCAGTTTTGCCTTCATATCATAACACTTATTTTTCGCTGATCCTTGTCCTTTCGAGTATCCTTCAAATACCAAATTCCTATATGTTCCATTCCTATTTTTTTTTTAACAATTCAGTTCAATAATAAAAGTTAAAGGTAGTCAAAAATGGCGAATATTCAAGTTAAGGACTTAACATACTGCCAACTGTGACCTATCCTGGCGAAATATACGTTCTGACAAACGGGATACAAACGATCGGATGGGTATATATATATATACAGGGTGATTCACGCTGGATTGTGTATTAGACATTTACGGAGAACTACTTGGGTAATGATTTTAAATTTTGGATACTTACGTAAATGAATATGAACTCTCTATTCTATATCCTATATGTTATTGCATTTCTAGATTTTGTGAACCATTGAATTGAATCGGTTTTATGTAACATATACTATACCTCTTTTAAGCCGTTTCAAAAGTAAAAAATTTGGCAACAAACATCCCTGAATATTTTTTTTTCAACCAGCTATTCTGGTTGTAAAAAAAATATTCAGGGATGTTGGAAATGAAGCTTTAGCTGAGCTTTAGAAAATTTGTAAGGGCGCACAACGTTAATGTTATATGCAGCTCGTCTTCGGCTTTTCTAATAGAATATTGTGAATACGCATTAATACGCAATTATTAAAATTTGTTTGAATCCGTCTAAATTATCTTTTATTCATTCGTGCTAAATTACGATATATTACGTTAAATTATCTGCAGGCGCGGTCGAATTTTTTCACACTGTGCATATAAAATAAATAAATTTAGGATTAAATTCTAATATTTAATTCCTTCCATTCGTTACTGAGACATTTAATTAATTAAGTACGCTAATTATGAATTATCAAACTAATAATGTCAAATACAAACATTTTCATGATATTTCTTTAAAAGTTATGTCAGCCTAGCCGGCCGTGGCCCACTTAAAATAAACCAATATATTTGCATTTATTACAATATTTTGGTTTTTTACTTATAAATCAAAAACCGCTAAAAAGAGGTATATCAGTTAATGACTTAACACTTTTAGATATACAATTTTGCTCTTTTGTGCTCCACTATAAAATACAGGGTGTTCCATTTAAAATTCCTACACAACATGAATTTTTAAGTTCTATAAATTCGCACTATTTTGTAAACACCCTTGCGATAAATTAATTATCATGCCATATTATCATAAAGCAACCTATTAAGGAACCGTATTCAAAAATTCAGATATCTAGCTGTGCTGGTTGTAAAGAGAAAAATTTTTATATTCGGGGATTTTTTATTTCCGAAATGACCCAAGACGTAAGCATATGTTATATAAAAAAAGTTTCAAAATACCTCATAGAATGTAAAAATGTAATATTAAATAGGATATTCCATTTAAAAACACAAAGTTGGTATCAGCTACGACTAGATTTCGCAACACCGCAGCTCAGAAAATATTTTAAATGGAGAGAAACATATCGCTTTACACACTGTATAAATCTATACAAGGATACAATCATCAAGTCAATAAGAAGTAGAAAATTAGTCACAACCAAAAATAACAAAATTAACAAAACAATCTAACGATACAAAAGATCATATTCTAAGATGTAATTCAGCTATTCATTCAAGACATATTGGCACACCTCTCAAGAGGTCAGTCTAATTTTCCTCATATGCTGGCCTTTCACACTCCTCGACTCTGCGTCGGATAGTTTGGTTCGGATCACCAGAGTAGCAGATTGAGCTAAATGTTTTGCCCCATTTATGCAGGTTGTATGCACATACTCCATTACCTATTCTGATTCTAAGTTTTCATATGCTCCACCTTAGAAGGGTTTGAGGTTTTACCCTAAATCCAATGACATTGAGTATTTCGTTTCGGGCATTTTCAGTCCAAAGACTGTACCATTTAGAGGGAATATTGAAATGTTTCGCTTTTAATTGTTAGGCTATTCAAATGTGGGACATTATCATGGACGGGAAATTATGGATTATTCAATATTTTTGTGTTCTCTTTCATTAGGGTGTCTTGTCTGTGTAATTCGGGAGGAGCTATATGACTAAGTCTGGGGAGCCAGAGTCCTAATACAGCCACTCCCGGCATGAGCGTTATTCAGCTTTTAACTGTTTTATTTTTATTTTGAAAAATATAGCCGTACTGAGGTTACCGGAGAGATGCTTCCTTTGGATGATGATGTTCTGAAATACATAATTACTGGTGATGAGAGATGGATCTATGGGTATCATACTGAAACAGCTCCGCAATCGATGATTTTCAATCAGTGCAATTGTACATATAGAGCTCTTTCAAACTGGTAAAACATTTTGATTATTACTTAAGCGTTGTATGTTATTTGCGTTAGTTCATTCGAAAAAAAGCCCGGATTTGTGGCAAAAGAATTTATGGTTTTAGCATTAAAATAATACACCAATATATATTCTAATAATTATACGTCAATTTTTGCTATAAATCTAACATGCACCATTCTACATGCACCATATTTACCAGAAATGCACCGTATGATTTTTTTCTGTTTCACCAATTGAAGGAACTTCTTTGTGGACGTCGTTTTTAGTCTAGAAAATCTATAGTTTATAGAAAGTTTGTTGGTCGCTTTGAATGAAAAGTCAACTATAAAATATCAACTATATAAAAACTGTTACGAAGAGAGAGAGAGAACACTCACTGTTTGTTCTCGATCTCACCCACTACCGCTTCATGTCTGGTTTATAACCCATGATTCACTCTCACTAGAAGAGTAGGTATAAAAACTGTCTAGAATTTAACTGCAGATCTTCCCTCTTATTCACGAAAACTGATTGTAAAGCACGAATATACTTATTGTTGATTTTATTCTATTGTTAATAAGAAGTAGATGTCCGCCTCAATTTTCTCCTTGCTGTCCCATATATTTTAGCTTATTTGCTGTGTTTAGCCTTTCATGCTGTGTTTAGCTCATCAATAGTCAAATATTATATTTATACCTTTCGTTAATTTGCTAGCATTGTCATCCTGACTACTATAATTTAAGTCGGGCTCAATATTTTCCCCTGTCTAACTCCATTGTGTATAACGAAAGTCCTTGAGAATGTAGTATCTCTTCTCACTACGTTTTGGGTTTCATAGTACATGCTTTGGACTGCGTTAAGGAGCCCAGTTTGCATTCCCTGATTTCCCAGTTCAAACCAGATTTTGTCTTTTGGTACAGTATCAAAAGATGTTTTCAAGCTTCTCGTTTCCACCAAGTACTCTTTCAAATATCTGTCAGATGGAGAAGATCCGGTCTTGAGTGCCTCTTCCCGGCTTGAACGATGCTTGATTGTCCATTAGTGATCTCTCTAGGTCTCTTCTGCGTCCAATTTCTAGAATTTATTAATACATTTTTCGAGGTACTCGTAGCAAAGATATTTCTCTGTAATTGTTACATACACTCGCCTAACCCTTCTTGTAGATTGAAACTATTACAGTCAGTTTCCAATCTTCTAGTTTCAATTTCGTTTTCCATGTCACGTAAATATACATAATATTATGCTACATGATTATACCATCCTGTTAGAATAATTTAATCATCTACGACTTTTTTCCGTCATATCCTGGGGACTTTCCAGATTTCAGTTTCTTCAGTGCCTCCAAACTTTCTTCAATCCGTATCTCATCATTTGTTTCTTCCGGCACTGGAGGAGCACAAATTTCTTCATTTTCTTCGTTCGCTTCGTAAAGTTCTGTGAAATATTCCAGCCATCGCGCGTTTATATCTTTCCCCGATGTCAGCAGCGGCCTTCTCTATTTTTGATATATTGTGTTATTGTTTTACTTCTTTTACCTGAGGATTTTAATATCCTGTATAGTAGTTTTGAGTTTCCTTTACTTTGTTCTTTCATTTTATAACCATTTATCGTATCGGAAAAGGTCATAACTTCGTTGCTTTACTCTATCTTCTGAAACAAGTAACTAAACGCACGTCTCTGAAACTTATTATTATATTTGAGAGACTTATCATAGTCATTTAGTCAAATTTGCATCATGTTTATGTCAGTGCGATAACTCTTCAAAATTTGAATCAAATATTATGCTTACATTGTTTTATTTATAATAAAGATAAAAAATTAAATTATTCATATTTCTACTTTGCGTTTAATTTGTCAAATATTCACAGAATCACTTTTTTTAACTTTTTAATGTGCATTTCGCTAGCCATTATCAGAAGATGGTTCAATCTCAGATTAAATCAGACTGAACCATCCCAAATTGAATCATCTCGCGATGATGCTAACATAGTTAGCGAAACCCGCGTCAGGAATTTAAAAAAAATGGTTTGATATTTGGTGGTAAATCTCTTCGGATTTAATGTTTCATATCGATGGTTTCAATAGAAGAATTGAAATATTCATCTTTTGGCGCTTTACAAATGATCATGTTGAAACTTTCTATTAGGTTGCTACATTATTGTAGCTCTGTCTCACTAGTGCTACGCCCCATATTGTTCTTTACTTTCTCGATTGTTTAGGGGTTAGAATAATTGTACATTACTTTTATAAGACTTTTTACCAGAGCCTAACAGGAATATTTTATCATGAAAAACAAATTGTTTTAAGTGAATAATCATAGAAAGTATCTTTTAGATAATTTTGATAATAGCCATCGTTTATTGTCCAAATGTTTTTACTGAATTTAAAAATGAAGCAGTTCATTTAAATTCAAATATCAATTTCAACTTTACAACTTCTCCGCTCTTGCATAGAAATTGTGAATTATTACATTTCGAACAATGATGTTCTCAACAGTTCGTTGTGTACATAGTTCTGGTAACTAATTCGTGGCAGCTTGAAATAATATTACTAATGGATTGAACTTGAGATTATTCGAACGATCTGTTCTGGAGAGGGATGGGGTATCAGTGAAAATCGAGCATAGGAACGATTTGAGGGGTAAGGTTCGATAGGGTTGGCCTTTCTCTGAGTGGTTTGCGGTTGGAAGGTAATGTAACGTCGATATCATGGTAACAAACGGCCTTGTTTTATTTTCTAAATTAGAGTATTGGATTTTAGAGGCGTTTAATTCGATAACACTAAGCAAAGTGTATTTTTCACAAAATATTTAACATATTCAATAATTCCTCCAAATAAGATATTTTCCAATAAAAGTGTCAGAACTTTGAATCGTACTAGCAGCAACACTGTCTGAAACATATATGTCACTCATAGACTGGTGTGTTTAGTACATTATGTCAATTCACCATGCAAAGATACACCATTGAACAATGCGTAAAAATTGGAAGTTAGAAATCGAAGTTAGATCGAAAAAATAATCTTTTACGACGAAGCGCACTTTTGGCTTAGTGAGATTGTGAACAAATTTAACTGCAGGATCTAGACGGATGAAAATCCTCAACTGATTCAGGAATTATCTCTTTATCCTTATAAAGTGATTGTTTGGTGCGGTTTTTTGGCTGAAAAGGGGATTGTATCTTATTTTTGAAGACAATGATGGAAATAGTGTTATTGTTATTAGTCGGAATTTTATCTCAATTCATCTAGAAAGCCGTAGTTCCTTGACATCCTAAGTAACGCAAATTGTCGAGACCGGACAGAAATTAAGTGGTACCGGATTTAATATCAGTGACGAGTGGATCGGATATTTGTTATTAGCTCGGTTTACAGATCAATTTTCGCCAATGATTATGGCGATTGAACATTCCGGCATTCCCATTACAACAGACGCCATTAAAACCGAATTATTCTACATGGAAACCGAAGTTAATGTGAACGAAGTCACATCACTGAAGACAAATTCGTTTGACAAGAATGACAAGTCACACGTCAAATGTTATAAATGTAAACAAAATGGTCATTACGCAAATCAGTGCAAAAATGATACGAATGAGAAAAAAAACTGTTAGAAAACGGACAAATACGTTCAGTGCCGTATTTTTAAAAGGTCATTTTAGCAAAAACGACTGGTGTATTGATTCGAGTGCAAGTTTTTTATTTAACGGCTAACGAGGAATGGATGAAGAATGTTTTGTATCAAAAAAACAAGGATATTGTTGTTGCGAATAATAACACGGTTAAGGTTATATGTATCGGCGATATTAATATTGTGACAAAAACTGAAGAGTGTGAATTTCAGATAGCAGTAAAAAATGTTTTATGTGTGCCACATCTGACAACCAACCTGTTGTCTGTGAGCCAGTTGATTAGCAATGGCCACAGGGTGTCATTTACCACGAATTGGTGCATTGTTTACAATAAGGAAGGAATAATTGTGACCACAGCATCACTAATGGGTCACATTAACAGTAATTACTTGCGATTAACAATCGATTGGGTCACATTAACAGTAATTACTTGCACAGAGTTTTGAAATAGGACATTTGATTTATTTTTACGGACAGAAGGGATTAATCATCAGAAACAAATGCTTGTACACCCGAACAGAATGGACTGATGGACTGTATGAGCGTGCTAATCGTACAATCGTTGAAAAAGCTAGATGTCTTTTGAGATAATAGAAATTAAACAGACATCACCATACTAGTGAATGAGAATTCGACAGATATTGCAGAAAGTAGGTATTCAGTGGGGGACATGACTGATTAAGAGGAAGAAACATTGACTGATTTGCTTTCATCATGTGACACTGAAGAATCATATATTCCTAGTGAGTGTGAGGATGCTCAGGTGGAAACATCTGTTATATACTGTAAGCCAAAAAGGGAAGCAAAGAAACCTGAAAGATTTGGATTTACAACTATGTGTACTAAAGGCGAGGTTATGGATGATTGCAGTAATTTATCATTAGAAGAGTGATTTATCATTAGATTGAAAGGACCAGAAAAAGATAATTGTTTAAAAGCTGTGAATGAGGAACTTCAGTGTTTTGAAGATAATAGTGCTTGGAAGTTAGTGGATGCTCCAAAAGATAGTACTATAGTGAAATGTAAGTGGGTATTAAAGAAAAAGTGTAACAGTGACAATGAAGTGTGTTGGCGTGCTCGACTTGTTGCCAAAGGATTCATACAAAAATATGGTGTGGACTATTTAGAGACATTTTCACCAGGGGTAAGACATACCGCATTAAGATTAATGTTTGCCTTATCTGTGCAGTTGGGTTTAGATATTACTCATCTTGATGTAACCACAGCTTTCTTGAGTGGGGAAATTCAGGAGACTGTATACATGCAAAAGCCAGATTATTTTTCTAGTGCAGCGAATGATGGTAAAGTACTTAAACTAAAGAGAGCTATTTATGGTCTCAAGCAGTCCTCGAGAGCCTGGAAAAAGAATGTCCATGATTGTCTTGTTAGTATGAAATTTAAACAATCTAGGACAGAATCTTGTTTATATGCTAAAAATAAAAACAGTTTTAAAACACTTGTTACACTGTATATCGATGGTTTTTTAATTTCTTCCAATGACAATGTTAAAACCGAATATTTAAAAAGTGTATTAGCATCACAGTTTATAATTAAAGATTTGGGAGAAATTAAACAATGTTTGGGAATGAATGTTTATGTTGATAAAACCTTAGGTTGTATTATACTTAGCCAGAAACAATACATCAATAGATAAATTTAACATGCTAGATTGCAAAACAGTTAATACTCCTTTAGAATGTAAAATAGATATTAAAAAGGAAGAAAAGTGTAATGATCAGATTCCATATCAAAATGTTATTGGTAATCTTATGTATTTACCTATTCTAACTAGACCAGATATTGCATTTCCTGTTTCATATCTGAGCCAATTTAATAATTGTTATAATAAATAATAAACTAAACATTATGGCTTAAAATATGATAACTTAACTTGGAAGGTTATGTTGACGCTGACTGGGGAAACAATGTAATTGATAGAAAGTCATTCACTGGATTATGTTTTAAAATGTTAGGTTGCGTAGTTTCCTAGGAAGCCAAAAAACAAAATTCAGTTGCGTTATCTACCGTAGAGGCTGAATATATGGCTTTACGTAATGTATTATATGAAATCACAGGTCAGTTAGACCCTATAGCATTATATAATGATAATCAGGGTGCACTCAAGTTAAGGTTGAATAATGTATTTCATAAACGTACTAAACATATTGATATACGCTACCAGTTTTGTACGAACTGTCTCAATGATAATACTGCAAGTGTACATTATCTGGAAACCGCAGAAATGCCAACTGATCTTTTAACAAAGAGCTTAAATAGTGTTAAACATTACTATTTTATGAAAATGTTAGGTATTCAAGAATTATAATTATATACATAAGTTGTTTGCCGATGTAATGTTGGTGAATCATTGTTTGTTATATTACAATGGATAGATTAATTTTTTTTTGTTTATTTTTTTTTTGGTAATTTGATATTTAGTTAGGGGTGATTAGAAATATCAACTTTGGTGTAAATGCTACTATCTAGTGTTAAAACGTTGCAACGTATATTAAATGTATTCTGCTTTTATAAAATTGTAAAATAATATTCGATTAACAGTGAACGTTGAAACATGTGTTTCATTTTAAATAGTGGACGCAATAGGCATATGTTAACCGAATATATTTGACGTGAACTGATAGATATAAATGATAACAACGTTTTTTTCGACAAAATGTTGCGACTGGTCACACATCACTTCAGACAATCGCATGATTGTAAGAAAAGTTTTCTGGACGTGTTATTTCATGAAATACTAGTGTTAACTCTCACCAAGATTATGAGATTTCACGTCCTTGAATTATTTTTTGTATGGCTATAATAAATCTCTGATTTACAGAAAAAGAACTTCCGGAAAATGTTTATTCTCAATCGAAACATTCAGGCCACTACTAAAAATATACCAAGCGATATATGTGAAAAGTAATCGAAAATTGGGTATCCAGATTGTTATTAACCAGACGAAGCCGGATGGGACATTTCAACGACATTATTTTCAAAATATAATGGCATTGTTCGTTCTTCAAAATGCAAAAAAAATCCGGATTATCACTTATAGTTATTATTATGCCTCATTTTAAAGTTCTAACTCTCTTATTGGAAAATTCTTTACATAAAGGGTTTCCCGATAAGAGCGATAGGATTTGAATTTGAAATAAAACACAGAAAATTTGGGCTAAAATAGTGCTCATTGTTTTTATTAGATAGTATATTTTATGCCATTTATGATTTAAGCAAAATATAGTTCAAGTGACCACCTTGACTCTTCTTCCACTGGTTGATCCGATTGGCCTAATTTTCGATGACTCGGTGGAGCATATCCGGTGGTATTGCGAGTACGTTTGCTCGAATGTTGGTTCATCAAGTTACTCAAGAGTATTGGGTTTGTTAGAGTAAATCTATGATTTAACATAGTCCCAAAGAAAATTGTCTAAAGGTGTTAAATCACCAGATCTTGGTTGCCAGTTGCAAGGACCATTCCGTGAAATTACCGATTCTCCGAATTGATTGTTCAATAAGTCCATCGTAATGCGTGCTATGTGGCAAGATGCGCGGTCTTGTTGACAATATAGTTCTTCAGTATCAATTTCATCAGTTTTCGGAAAGACAAATCGGATAACATGGCACCATAACGTTCGCCATTCACAGTGACGATCCGTCCTTCGGCGTTCTTGAAAAAATACGGCTAAATAATGCCACCATATCATAATCCACACCAAACAGTTATTCTTTCGGAATGCAATTAGGCCTGATGAACCACTTGTGGGTTTGACTTATACCAATAATGATAATATTGCTTATTCACGTAGCCGTTTAACCAAAAATGAGCCTCATCGGAGAAGATGATTTAGCGATGAAAATCGGGATCGTTTTCCATTGCTTCCAACGCACAATCTGCAAATTCCCGACTTAATTGTGGCAGTTGGCTTAAGTTCTTGTGCATAATACAATCTTGTATGAGTGTAAATCGAGATCCAAACGCAAAATACGCCATGTGGTCATCTTGGATAAGCTCAACTCTTAAGAACGCCGCGGAACAGACACGTTATCGTTCCCGGAAATACTTTCACAAATAGTCGCGATATTTTAGTCATGAACACTAAGTTCACGTTCAAACTTATTAATTATACGCTGCATGGTTTGATAAGAAGAAGCAGAATGACGACCGTGTTTTGAACGAAATGCTCTTTGAGTAGCAACAAAACTTCTCGAATTTTGATAAAATGTTTGGACAATTACCAAACGTTGTGGCAACGAAAACTTGTTTATAGTGAAATGGCAAACATTAGTGAAAACAATTGACAGCAATTGTCAAGAATTAGATATATTAAATATGGCCGCTATTGGCTATCAAAATTCAATCGTCCCTATTGGGGAGCACATTATAAGGAATATTTTAATAAAAATTTGTAATATCATTTTTTCCCTTAAAAAAAACCGGTCGGCATACATTTCGACCTGGAGTTGATTATAAAAGCTCTGTTTATACGTGAATATAAGAAGTGTATAAATTAACAATGCTGATTGGATAGCCTAAGGTTTGGATTGTTTGATAAATGTAATAATAAAATATAGTTATGAGAAAAAAAGACTTAAGTTTTACTTTAAAAACTTAAGACACATGAAACGGATGAATCCGAGTAGGTTAACTAGACAAATAGCCGAATTTTATGAAAGGAGGAGAGCTAATGTAGGAGCTGCTTTTAGGAGTAGAGCTAATGTAGAAATAATTAAATGGATTGCTGCAATTAAAGAGGACCAAAGATCAGCAAATATTACGCAAAGTGAAATTCAGGGCTGTTCAATTCAATAGAGGCTGTTTCAGACACAAGGTTAACGTTTGAGCAGTTAGCCAGAAACGTATGGTCCTGAAATTAATCGAATTCGACTGAGGCTTGTATCTCTTAGATAAGACGCGAGTACTGCAATGTTAAATAAAGGCTCTGTAGAATCTAATAAAACGATATAGCTATTTGTATCATTAATAAATCTAATATCAAGGTAAAAAGAAAAACCTGACCAGATTTAAAGTTAGAAACGTATTTCCATAGTATTTCAAAATGTGACGTGTAAAATATTCGCCAGGCGTGTCCGCATTGTTTTCCCGCATGAAAATTCAAAAATTTTCCCAGAAAAATGCTCGGCAACGTACGAAACAGAAATAGGACGAACCGGTACGGGTTTCTTTCTGCATTCACGTCATTCTTTTCAAATCCTTTGTGTTGCAGCATTCCAATCGTTGCGCCATGCATTCTCCATCAACGGTGGAATTGGAAGTATGTAACGCTTTATAACACGGTTCGGCTTTTTTTTCTCGTAACGTCTAATGAACGAAAACGTGACAAATTTTGCAGGTTTATTTTGAATTTTTTACTGCTAGGATGTAACAAATGTATTTGTGTTTTTGAGGTACTTAGTTATTCACTGTTTACACTTTGGCACCACGTACAGGCCGGTTAAAAGTAATGTAGGATATTTCTAATTTCCCTGAAAGCTTTCTAGTGCTTGCCCAGTAATCACAACCTTAAATTGACATCACACGTAGGTTTATCTTATGTAATATTTATGTCAAACCGTGACGTAAAAATTAAGTTACTATTTATTATAGTATTTAAGTAAAAAATAAATCATTCTATAACATAAGTCAAGTCATTTTTACAAAGTTTGATGTAATGATTTGATATTTTGATTTGACAATAATAATTATTCTATCATTCATATCATCTTCAAAATTCATAGGAATTCTATGGCGTAAGTGCAAGTTATCAACGGAAATTTTCAGTTCGCATCAACTCACTGAAGGCTAATCGAAGCGAATCTAAACGTAAACATTGTAAACACTACAGGAATTAACACTATGTAATTGAACTTTACTAATCAAAAAACATATATTTTTGTTTACGAACGTGAAAAAGCAACCCGATACATTAATGTTTCTGCTCGCTTCTGCTCAGAATTGAGGTTCTTCCTGTATCGTGAACACTCTCGTCACTACATTGGTCACTTATGCTATAGTCACTATCTACTTCATAACTATTAAACCCAAACTCCTTAACAACTTAACATATTTCTTAATATGATTACTATTCTACAATTCATTCTTCCAGAATTATCTTGAACTAGTACGATTTAAGATTATTACTTACTGCATTAACAATCTGATCTGACTAAAATAGTTACATGCATCTTGGGTAAAATCTTTCCGTTCTTTGAAAATCTAATCATATGATCTACTATGATTAAAAAGTAAATTAATCAAAACTTAATAAAACATCCTAGCTATTGGTAATGTTGTATTCATTGATTGACGTAGAAGATCTTTCTGGACGAAATTCATCAACAGTTTTTTTAACATAGCTTCATCGTCATAACACTTTTTTAAGATTTTAAGTTTCAACACCTGAAATTGTATATTAGACAACATTTCTAGTGTGTTCTGAAAATACGTAACACCCACACATCTTACACAACTCGTAACTAGTGATAAAAACCGATTGATATATATATATATATATATATATATATATATATATATATATATATATATATATATATATATATTTATATATGCATCTAAAGCATCGTCTGTTTATCGTCGAACATTTTTTAGAAACATTGATTCTGTAGTTACCGTGCAACTTCTTTTCCATGGACAGTTTAACATTGAACGCCGAGGACCAATTCCAGATCGAAATACGATACTTCCATGGGTTGAAGCATTTCGAAGTATGGGATTTGTCAAGACAAAACCACCTAACCACATACCGTTCGGATACCAGACTCTAGAAAAACTCTTAACATACCAATAGAAGAAGCATTGCAATTAATAGTGAATAATGAAAACCTTCCCAAACATATAATAGATTTGTCTCGACATTGCTCGAACAAAGCTTACTTCATGTTTGACCAAGACATACACCGACAAATACATAGGGCAGCAATGGGGTCATCTCTATCACCAGTAGTGGCCAACCTTTTTATGATATATTTTGAAAACATGGCTCTAAGTAGAGCTCTAAGTAGAAGCCAAATGAATACGCATATAGACCTGTAACAGTTGTAACCTGTAACCAAACCGCATTGAACGACTGCTTCGAAGACACAATATATCAATCGCATACAAACCACATAAAACAATAAAATCAGCCATCAGAAGTCCCAAAGATGAAATTATTTTAGAAAATCCGAGCGTATAGAGCATATCATGTGGGACTTGTAACATAGCATATGTGGGACAAACCAATAGAAGAATATCAGCCCGGCTCGAAAAACATAGATTGGCTGTTAGAAATAAACAAACCACATCTGCTTTGTTCCAACATCAATCTCTCAATGTGCCAAATACTTGGAAACTAGTAATCAACCGATAGACCGAAACTCATCCGCCGCAATCGGGAGAGCAACTGACTGCGACTGAGACACCCTAAACAACGTCCAAGGGGGCGGGCCCAACACCAGAACCTGCGACCCAGAAAACTATAAAAATTCTGGGACGGTTTCCAAAGCTTTCAGTCTTCAGACAAGCATTCAGAATGCCAAGTGTGACCTTAGTGAAACGTCTGCACGTATATCCGAAATTATTTGAGTACAATTATAAACACCAACAACGATAACACCTAAAAAATTATTTTATTTAAGCGTATTTATATGTTAAGCGTATTTGCGGTAACGATTTCAATCTCAACCTTAAAATGCGATTGGTTAGATGCTATGTTTTCTCTATACTATTACGAAATTGAGACATCGACTCTGTCCAGGGCCAATATCAGGGAACTGAAGACCTTTGAGATGTGTACTTATAGAAAGATACTTAGGATTACATGGATCGATAAAGCAACAAATATGGAAGTAATGTGAAGAATGAATAGAGACCGAAAAATTCCAGTGACGATTAAATGACGAAATATTGATTATTTAAGTTACGTAACGCGAAGTCCAAATTAATCATGCAGGCGATTATATATATATATATATATATATATATATATATATATATATATATATATATATATATATATATATATATATATATATATATATATATGCATCTAAAGCATCGTCTGTTTATCTATATCTGTTTTTTATATATTATATATATATATATATATATATATATATATATATATATATATATATATATATATATATATATATATATATATATATATATATATATATATATATACATGTGTGGATTTGTTGTGGATTTCAAAAAAGCATATGATTCGATTGACCCCGAATCTTTATTCCGAGTCTTGAAAGAACAAGGGCTAGATCTGAAAACACTGGCAATTATTAAAGTAACATTAACTAACACAAGGTCGAAAGTTAAATTCATGGGTGACATCTCAGAGCCCTTCGAAAATAAAACTGCAGTGAGACAAGGGAATCGACTCTCACCACTCTAATTTAACTGTGTTCTAGAAAAAGTAATACAGGAGTGGCGTGAAAAAAAGTCGGCCCTGAATATTGACCAGCCCATTAAACTGGGGAGAACCAACATCAAAATTGATTGTCTGGCATTTGCTGATGATCTAGCAATTTTAGCTCAAGATGTATTAATGACACAGAAACAGATTGAAATCCTAAAAGAAACAGCAGACAAGGTAGAACTCCAAATTTACTTTGAAAAGACACAATAAAAACAAAATATGTTAATATCAGACGAGTCTCTCAATTCAAATATTTGGGTGAAATAATCATGGAAAATGGGTTGGAAAAAGCGGCCAATAAGGGTAGATGTCAAAAAATGGAAACGGCATTGAGACTTACACAAAATATTTACAACAAAAAATGCCTATCTAAAAACACAAAACTGAGACATTACAACACAGTTATTAAACCAGAATGTATATATGCGGCAGAAACACTCATTTTGAATAGAAACAGGGACATCGAGGACATTGAAAAGAAGGAAAGAAAAATGATAAGAAAAATCCTAGGCCCCAAACAAATAAATAACACAACATACCGTCTTCGAGAAAACCAAGAAATTAAACAATACTCAGATATTCACAGCGATATGAGAAAAAGAAGACTTAAGTTTTACGGACACATAAAACGGATGAATCCGAGTAGGCTATCTAAACAAATAGTCGAATTTTATGAAAATAGCTACAAAACAATAACAAACGCCTCTAACTGTACTTCGCCTGGTCCACCAGGGCCTATACGTGAATAATAATATCATATATATATATATATATATATATATATATATATATATATATATATATATATATATATATATATATATATGCCAAAAGAAAAGTCTTTCTCCACTTGGCTCAATGAACATGAATTAAGTTAAATTAAGGAACTACAGAAGTCTCATTATGCTAACCACTTAATTCTAGAATATCACACTTTAATGCTAAAATACATTTAGACAAAAAATGGAAATCTCCACCATCATCAATTATGGAATTATTAGATCAATGGACAGTATAGATTGTAGCCACTTTTCTGACTGTTATTTAATACAGTTCGTATTTTAAGAAGACACTGTGTGTTAAAATAATAGTAATACATGCAAGTTTTAAATATAGTGGAAATTTAAATATAAATTTTAGTTTAATTTATTTAAAACGAATTTCCATCAATATCGACTATCTCAGTTAAATAAATTAGTAATTTTTCAATAATCAAAATATGGTAAAAATTTAATTTAACACGTAGTATTACATCACCTCATTTTTCTCTCCCTATTTAAACTGAAATATGTGTAAGTGACCAGAAATTATCAGCCAAAATTGTTCATTTCAAGGACCCAGTTCCGACCCAACTGGTTTTAATATAACAGTTTTCACAATGTTTCCATTACGGCGTGACACACGAAGTGACAAAAGGTAAACCCACTTGTCTAACTCGGTCAAAAGTAAATTTGTACGAGCGCTGTAATGAATAGAAAGTCATATTTAATTGAATTGCTTCCGCAGCACTATGGAAGTCAAAATTAATAACCAGACGGTTACAATTAAAAACCGATGACCTGCTGCTGAATTGACTAAAATAACCAGATTAACGATTGACAGAATAAGTTTAATTAATTCTGAACTGTCCCAAAACGAATTAAAATGTCTGTCTCTGTATATTATCATCAATCAATAAATATTATGACAAAAATTTAATAATCTTATGTTTTAAATAATTACACATGCCGACATATGAAAAATATTTGAGCATTGTTTGCATTTTAATAGTTATTTTTTATTTCATGTGTCCTGAAGTCAGAAGAAGTTTTGATGGGAAATATCAATAAATCCTTTGGGTGTATTTTATTCCACTATGGTTGGTGATTTCGAAACATTAGTTTTTATTGAAACGTCAACTATTTGGGAGACCGGACCGTTTTCGTAGCATCTTAATTTCGCCATTTTTTTGTATCTGGCTATTATTCAGCTCATGTGCTAGACCAACACTTGTATAGGAGTTGTCTGTAAAAAGGGTTCTACCCGTATTGAAAAGATGTTTCATCAGTTTCATGACAACATCACCACCCCCTACATGTATTTGAATCGAATAAATATAACCCCCATCAACACAAAGATTCGGTAGTTTGACACCGCATTTGTCTCTTGCCTGAAATGAACTAAGGAAAATTCCTTCCCCGAAATGGAACCATTGTTTCATCAATGCATGCTGTTTTGGATTGTAAAAATGTTAATATTTGATCTAACATTTTTACAAGTGAAAGTCTTATATCATCTTATAGAATCTTATATAATCTTATATAATCTTATATAATCTTATATAATCTTATATAATCTTATATAATCTTATATAATCTTATATAATCATATATAATCTTATATAATCTAATATAATCTTATATAATCTTATATAATCTTATATAATCTTATATAATCTTATATAATCTTATATAATCTTATATAATCTTATATAATCTAATATAATCTTATATAATCTTATATAATCTTATATAATCTTATATAATCTTATATAATCTTATATAATCTTATATAATCTTATATAATCTTATATAATCTTATATAATCTTATATAATCTTATATAATCTTATATAATCTTATATAATCTTATAAAATCTAATATAATTTTATATAATCTTATATAATCTGTCACCTGGTGGGCAATCTTGATTATCAGAAATTTGAAGAAAATGTAACAATGCCTTAAACCGATATCTATTTATGAGGTTTAACTTTGGAACATCACTCTTATAGAACACCTTTTTGCTATAATCACCTCTTTGCGTAGGTTTTTGATCACGCCCCACCTAAATGGCCAAAATATCACATAAGTTCATTTGCATTGGTATCATACCACTTACACAACAGACTGTTAAAAAAGAGTAATTATGATATTTTTATAAATACTATAACATAAAAAATTTAAAAAAAAATCCAACTCAAGACAAATTTTTGTTTCCTAGGGACCAGACCCACTACTCATTTAAAAACCATATAGCAGCATCCCTGTGAGACCCACATGACTTGGAACATTACAATCCTATGTGTTGTGTCCAAATAGGGTCACACGGTCTATGCAGAAACCAGGGTGTGCATCAATACACTTTAATTTATAAACTGTGCGGGCTATTTTGCGAGAGCGGTTGATGGCAGGTGGGCAAAACGAATCATTGAATGGAAACCAAGACCGGAAACCTTCAAAAATAGAGGACGTCCTCTCATCACATGGACTGATGACCAAAAACGCATTAATACAAACTGGATGAGAGCAACGCAGTACCGAACCCAGTGCAAGCTCTTAAGGAAGGCCTACGCCTATCAGTGGACTTTAACGGGCTGATGATGGATAGATGGATTGTAAATTTCTCCTCCTGTAAATTTTTCAGGCTTCTTTTATTTGTATTCTTTATTTCATAGATATTTTCCTTTTCTAAGTCTTTATTGGATTCTTTCATAATCCTTTGACTGGTTTATTACCATATTCTTCATTCTCTCAAGGTACCCATACCATCTCAACTGACTTGTCTCCATTTTTTCTAATAGGGTTTCCACTTTCAATTCTCTTCTAGTTATTATTTATCACATACCAAATATTTCATTTGAAGGCTCTGAATTTTGATTTTCAATCTCTTCGTTAAGATTCATTATTCGTAAACGAAGATTAGTATTATTTCATACACTAATTTCCACTCGTTTCATTTTTAGCTATGAAACTGTTACTTAATGAGTAGTATAATCGAGTGGCGCTTGCTAATCTTGCTGTAATTTCCGCTTTCTAGTTTCCTGTAACTCCTTTTCCTTTAACATTACTTTAAATTCGTTTATTATAATATCGTCTTTGGCCTGCATATAAAGCAAGCGTTTTCCAATAGGAGTGTCAGAAGTGTCAGAACTTCATAGGAGTGTCAGAACTTTAAAATGAGTACAATTTACAAGTAATAGTCCAGTAATTTTTATTCTGGAGGCACAATTTTTGATTACCCTATCATACATATCCTGCGGTATATGTTTAAAGGTGGTTTGAATGTTTTATTTAAGGCCAAGAGTTAATCAAGGTTTACTTCTGTAAAATAGAGATTTAACATCACCCACAATAAATATCCAAGTGCGTGGGATCGCATGAGTTTGGCGGCTAGTTGACTTTACCTAGTTTATCATTACTAGTTTTTTGCAATACATCGATACGTCGATCGATGACTGATGAAATATGTGACAAACCGCACAATCTTGTTGAAAGGAAATATTGTTTTTATCAACATTTACAGTTCAGGCCAAAGAGATTCTATTAGCCTATAATGTTCACCATTAAGGGTAACACAATATCCATCATAATCTTCAAACAGATGAGGCGGTATCACTCCTTCAGCTCATAACCCGTGATCTTCTGAAGATGAAGCTATGAGGATGAAAACACATCTATGTTTCTTTATAAATCTGTTATTTATATGAAGAGGTACTGATATATAGTTTGCCTGGCCCAAAAAGAATAATATAATATAATCTATAGGAATTTAAATATTTAGATTGTGATATCCAAAGCATTTAAACTTGATGGATATCAATGAGTTAGTGTTTAGCTAGGATATAACGACATTGTCTTAAAGCAGTATTTCATATCAGATTAATTTAAATTACACAATGTAGAAAAATAAGAAATAAACGATGGATTGAGATAAAACGTGATGCAGCTGGACTTGGTATTAAGCTAAGATTTTTCGTTTAGCTTTGATTTAAATCCAGAATATTCAGCTGGCAAGCTGCATAATTCCCTACTTTGTTTCGTTTAAGGGAAAAGAATTGCTATTGCTTTCTCGCCGTGCTATGAAAAACGGAACAAAAGAAGTTATGTTAATATTCTTCCGTGTGTTCGTAAAACTTAGATTGCATTTGGGATTATTCTGCTGGTCCTGGTTCTAAACAAATTTCTTTCAGTGACTCGCAAACTGATTCTTTTTTTGTTCTTGTGTTAATGGCAGATTTAGTAGATTACAAGATTTTAGAATTTGAAACTTTGGCTTAACAGTTGCAAAAAGCTAGTTTTCTTCTTTTTTATTTTACTTTTTCGAGAAAGACTGTGATGGGAGCTTTTCTGAAGGTTTTAAACAGAGAAAGGCTTTAAATAAAATTTTGTTGTAAACTTTTTTAAATCTTTGTATTTCTTCAGAACTATGAAATATTTCGTTCCTGTCATTATGGATGATATTGAGCAATTTCTGAATTTCAGTTAATGGACAAATATATATCACATTCGGATTGTTTAAATATCATATAACTAAATAAGTTTAAGGTTAGTAAGTTAAATATAGAAACTAGATATTAGAATTAATTAAAGTAATATTTCTGAAGAAATTATACGTGATTTTGCAGAAAATTGTAAAATTTTATGGATTTTCTACGGGTTAAGTTAAAAAATTGGAAGACATTTCTTAAACTTTATCATTACGGGGTGTAAAGGAAAAAAGTTTCGTAAATTTGGCCAACCATTTTTTACATTTTTTTTTTTTTGAACAAAAAGTTTCCCAAAAATGGGAAACCTGTCTTAAATGTATCTCAAATGCAACCATTTTCGCGAAAAACAGGTCAGAACTTTTCAGAACAGGTCAGAACTTTTCACACAAATTAGAAATGTTTTTAACAATTGCCGTAGCCGACTGTTATTTTGATTGTTGTGATTATTTCGATTTAAGGAATTCAGATTTGTTTTGCATTGGCCTACTAAGGTTTTACTTAAAAATAAAACGAAATATTTTATAGAAATTTATTTCGTATTTTTTACCATTAATTTGGTTTATTTTGTTACAAAAAAGGGAAATTTACGCATTATTAGCGTTTAAAATCAAAGTTGAAATTACTAGCACTAATTTTCAAGACTATAATACGTTTTAAACGATTCATGTCATATTAAGAAACACATGATTGATTGTTCCTCTATATTTACCGTTCAAAGTGTCCACCATCCATTCCTGATAACACCTCGTACACTTCGAATACTTCTAGTACTCGAATACTCTTCAACAAGATGAAAAAATTTGTTCTTCGACTTCAGAACCGATTTCTCGTTTCCGTTCTCGTTCTTGAAATTTTAGAACAACACTAGCTTTATCCAAAACTCTGGATAAACTTTTACAATAGCTTTGTAGAAAACTTCTGAGGATCGTTACGGGTATCTTCGAAATTTAATCACGGGTATCTTCTAAATACACGCACTGACCTACATTGAAAAAATTTCTGTTGCAATGTTCAAATAACATTGTTTGTGACTTTGCTATTGATATTGGCTGATATATGGCGTGATTTTAAATTAAAAAAATATATATTAACTATTATCATTAGTTTATTTTTACACATAGTTGCAAAACATGTTAATTTCTATTATAGCTTTTCGATTGGTGATTTGGTAACTGCAATTTTTTTTTCGGGAACCATTTTTATGGTTTTTAACCCTTGTTGAACGATTTTCTTTAAGGGAACGTGAAAAATCGCTGATTATATTTACAAAAATACTTTCGTTTACACCCTGTATAAATAACAAAATAAAAATGTGTTTTATTTAATTTGAAAAATGAACTATCGCAAACTAAACGGATAAATGAATCAATTATCGGTAAATTATTGTATATTGATCAGTTTATGCTACGAATTGTTATTACATCTATCCCGGACTATTTCCTTCAACTTCTTTTTCTTTCTAAACATGAATAAATGGATGGACACATGTCTCATAAGCTACACCCACTTAATAGAATTGGTTTTATTTAAGCACCGTTTCATAATGGAATCCGATCGTTGGATTAGAGATCATCCCAGGGTCCGTAAGACTATTTATGACATTCAAACTATAACTGTGGCAACGATGTCGTCAGTAATACCAGTAAATATAAGTGCTAGTTTTAAATGTTCATTTTTCATTTAATTTGGTATTTACCCGTTTAATCCAAATATTTTTTCAGATGAAGAATTTTCACCTGGTGCTGTTACTGACATGCCACAACCAACTCCTTTAAATGAAATACCTGATCAATCAGTAAAGTCATTAAGTAACAATCCAGTCAACGATGGGAATAACAGTCTTCAATTACAATTAACTCCTCAAAATGATAATAACAACCGTATATTACTTGATAAAACTAATCATATACAAGTAAATATCCATACTCCATCACAAATATGTTCGTTACCGAAAGCTATAACAGCTAAGAAAGTTAGAAAGGGTTGTCTACGAGGCAAAATTGCAATATATACTGATACCCCTGAAAAATTAGAGATAGAAAAGGAAAGCAATGATAAAAAATCGAAGAAATTAAATTTAACTGAAAAATCAAAAAAAAGAAGAATAGGGAAAAAAAAGTAATAAATTTTTTGATAAAAGTTTAAGAAAATTAGTAATATAATAATATATGTTCGTTACAAGTATGTAATAATAGTACTAAGATATAATAAATAATTAATTATTTATTAAAAATGTTTGTTTTTGTTTCTAATACTTTTGGTTCTATTACTTTTGAAAAATATCGAACTTCTGCTCACGACAAATCTGTTTTCGCCAAATATCGAAACAAAACTAAATTGAATGGGATGTACGTTTCAAATTCATAGAGCGTTAATAGAAAGGAAACCATTTTTTAGAAATGCAATCAATCACTTTCGCGATCGCACCGCCATCTGTCGGAAAGAATATTTTCCTTCTATCCTCGTAAAAGGTTTTTTTTGTTCTATAAATAAATTAGTTCTAATTTTTTTGATAAAATATTTCGATTAGTTACTAGGCTTTTTTAGTTATACGTCTCTCTGCACTACTTTGTATTATTTTTCCAGTTACCTTCAATTACACGAATGACATGAAGCAGCATTTAACATTAATTCCTTCAGATAGTGTCACATAATTATCTCCCAAAACAGTACGTTTGTGCGAACAAACCATCCAAATCTGACCCTCTGGAAAAATCTGCATCTCGTTCATAAGCTTTTAAGTCGTTCTTTTGGACGAAAACAATTTTCCGGATTTTGTTTTTGAATCTACGTTATCGCTTGTTGCACATGAAAATGTGCGCGTGTTACGACCAACATAATTTATTTGTTAGGGTTGTTAATCCATTGAAACGACGACGTCGGAGTTTCTTTTATTGTGATAATTTCGCTCTTTTAAACCGGAACCCTATTGTTACTTTCGATTACCGTCTCATTAAATTTTTACAAAATAATAAATAATGACGATATTTATGGTACTTATTTATTTTTAAATTCACCTTTTCGCACATCATTTTTTGCACTCAGTCGTTCAGCATTTCTCTTATCAATTTAGCATCAAGAAGAAACATTTTATGAAGGTTAATCTTTGATTTTGGAATTGTTTTCTTTATTGATTTACGTGAAACCTCTTCCTGAAATAGATTTATCTTCAAGTGCTCCTCTACCATCAATAAAGTCCTTGTACCATTTGTATCCTTTATCATTTTTTTAAATAGGTTAAATTTGTTTAGCAATTACAAAAGATACAATATTTTTAACTTAGCAATTCAAATGACATGAAACATCTGTTAGATGTCAAGGACAATCATACCAATTTAAAAAAACAAAAGGTTGCATCGATATGTAAAACGCGCTAACTTTTCAGAGTTGCTATTTAACGCTTGTAACCAAAAATCTGCGTTGGATTAGTAATGTTTTTTTTAAATAATATTAATTCCTGTGATAGTTACAGCGTTTACTTTCAGATTCGCTTTGAGTTGCCTTCAGTTAGTTAAGTTAATTTGCATTTACGCTACATTCTACTTTTTTATATCAAAAAGAACAAGAACGCTGGCCAAACAAAAAACACGCTTTGTGTTATTTGCGGAAAAGATCATGGTAGAAAAGTGGGTTGACGGCCAGGGCGACCGACGACGCCCTGGCTGTCTTTCCAGCATTGATATCGAAGAAATAAAGGCAAATCAATCATTTAATCTGAAAAAATGGGTACATCTACCTATACGATGTGTGAGCCCTCATGAACTTAGTGAGCGAAATCTGCTGGCCCCAACACTTTCGTTCGATATTTTGCAGAAAATAAATTCAGAGACTCCATTTCTAAAGTGAATGGTAACACGTTGTTAAAAGAGAATGAATAAAAAATCAACGAAAAAAATCATGGGGTTCGCCAGCTTTAGTGGTTTCAACTACGGCGAAAAACATCTTTCATCCGAAGAAATTAGACTTTGCATTTGGTCGAATTGGAAGAGATCTGTGCAACAATTCATTTTCCTTCACATTCCAATTTGAAAGGTTTAAGTATGGCCAAATCAAAAACAATTATTTTCCAGGAGTTATCTATTAAATAAATTGTGCATCTTACCCTAGACAACGTTAAAAGAATTAACGGTTTCATCGAGGTGGGGTTTTATAACCATATATGTAAACCAGAACCATATACATAAAAAAAACTTAACAACCTCCCGCATATTCACTGAAGCAAACTAGCTTTGGCGGTGCATTCTAAATAATTGTACAAAAATTTTACCATAATGTCAGGTATCGTTGTTAATGCTTTCGGCCCCTTTCAAGTACCTGTTAATATACCAGTGCTACTGGTCATACAATAGATGTATTGTACTTAGAACTTAACAGACAAAAGATACTTGTGCTTACCCTACAAGAAACACGCATCAGAGATGAGGACACGGTAGACTACGGGAACTATCACATATTCAATAGCAAGACAGACAAACGAGTCGCCAGGGGTGCTCCGCTTCTGGGCATGGCCTTTGTGGTACACAAAGGGATAGTTAACTCTATTAACGAAATTACCCCCATAAACAATAGACTGATGACAATGCGCATACAGTGCGCTAATAAAAAACACACCATGATCAACGTATATGCCCCCACAAACGGGGACAATAAGAAAGACCCCAAGTCTACAGAAAAATTCTGGGCAACACTAGAAAAGATAATGGCAAAGGTCCCAAAGGATGACGTCAAAATTTTACTGGGCGACTTTATGGCACAAATCGGTAGGAAAAAAATTCATCAGAAAACTGTAGGCAAATTCCCCGGTCACAAATTCGCCAATAAGAACGGCATAAGACGCATCGTGCCAACAGAATAACTTGAAAATCATGTCAACATCCCTCAGAAAATCTCCACGAAAACAGAAGACATTGAGATCGCCTATACAACAGATTGGTGAATTCCAGATAGACCACGTTGCGATCTCATATCCCCAACAAAGAGAGATCCATGATGTTCAAGTCCGCAGGGGCGCAAACATCGACTCAGACCACTACCACACGAATCAAAGTAAAATTCACCCCAAAGAGAATTTATCAGAAGAAGGCACACCTACAGAAATTTGACACCAACAAAGGAATGGGAAATATATGGGAAAAATTCCACAAAAAAAATTATATAAAAAGCACAGGAACTGATCCCATTGAAAAAGAACACAAAACATCCGTGGTGGGACACGGGATGCGAAAGTGCATTGCAGCGACGCAAACGAGCATTTCAGGAGTACAACAGTAAAAAATCCCCAGAAAGCCAACAGCTTTTTAACGAGACTAGAAAACAGACCACCAAAGTTATTAGACAAACTAAGAGGAAGCACATGAAGCAACAACTAGACTCTATAGAGGAGAATTTCCGCAATCATAACACGAGAGACTTTTATAGGACTTTCGCAAGAGAAATCCGTGGGTACACACCACAAAATCTTTGCTTTAGAAAGCGGAATGGGAGATTAGCGCTAAACAATCAGGAGAATTGTCTGGAGCTGGCACACTATTTCTCTGATCTTCTCAATTGCCCCGAACGCGATACGATAAGATAAGATTCCCCAAGGAAAATTGTATCTATACCCACTCAGAATCACCACCACCAACACAGGAAGAGATTCACAGGCACATACAAAAACTGAAGAATAACAGGACATCCGGTGAAGATTATATCACCGCGGAACTATTGAAAAACCTCGGACCAAATTCACTGCGGGAACATACGCAAATTATCACGAACATCTGGCAAATAGAAAAATTACCAAATGAATGGAAATGTGCTCTTATACACCCGCTGCACAAGAAAGGGGACATAACAGATGTGAACAACTACAGAGGAATCTCCTTACTACAAGTCACTTACAAAATCTTCTCAGCATGCCTTCTCCAGAGAACACAGGAACAACTAGAACACAAAATTGGCGAGTACCAGGCAGGCTTTCGCCCTGGTCGCTCATGCACTGAACAAATATTTCAGTTAAAAACAATACTGAAATACAAAGCCATCAGGAACGTGCCAATCATCTGCACGTTCGTTGACTTCAAGAAAGCATACGACTGCATTGACCGAAAATCTCTGTTCAACATCCTAGAAGAACAACGACTCGACCCCAAAACACAACGATTGATCAAGCAGACACTGACCGACACAATCTCTAAAGTGAAATTTATGGGAGAAATTTCCGAACTCCTCCTGATTAAAACCGGAGTACGCCAAGGAGATGGGTTATCCCCACTCCTCTTCAACCTGGTCCTGAACAAAATCATAAGGGAATGAGAAAAAGAACTAAAAAATCAAGGACACTGGAAACCAATACGACTCGGACGAACCAAAAACAACATAGAAATATCATGCCTAGCCTTCGCAGACGACCTCGCCATACTCACAGGCAATGAAAAAAGGGCAACCAAACAGATCGAAATCCTCAAGGAATGCGCAGAGAAAGTTGGCCTACAAGTATCCTTTCAAAAAACCGACTTTTTCTGCTCAAAATTAAATGTCCAAAATTTGAACACCAACTACGGCAAAATAAATAGGGTCACTCACTTCAAATACCTGTGCGAGATCCTCGAACCGACAGGAGGAAAGAAGATAGCACAGAAGACTCAATTGCAGAAGATGAAGAGACACACAATATCTACAATAAGAAATGCCTATCCACACACGCAAAAATAAGACACTACAACACAGTAATCAAACAAGAGGTACTATACGCAAGCGGGACACTTACACTCCATCAAAAGACGGATAGAAAAGATACTAAAAGAAGAACGCAAAATTATGAGGAAAATTCTCGGCCCAAAACTAACAGAGGAAGGATACAAACTATATTCTAGAAAGACCACAGAGAGAATGTCCAACGTAACGACGGACATAAGAAAAAGAAGGTTGAAATTCTATGGACATATCAGTAGACTCCCACCGACAAGACTCACCAACAGAAGAATTCTTACCTACATACAAGGAGTTAAGTCAACAGTACCATGGATCACATAAATCAGAGCTGATCTGGAAAAGCCACAAATGGGTCCGACAGAGATTGAGGATAGAAGAACGTACAGACACAAAATACATATTTGGAACGTTGCATCAGAGAGCGAGGTTTCGAGAAGATCAAGAACAAAGCGGACGGAGGAAAGAAAGAGAATCCACGGAGAAAGGATTCAGAAGATTCAGAAGAAAGGATGGCAGAAGATTGGTGGAACTATGTTCGCAGTGAATTTTAAATTGACCATGTTGTCGTTTCATATCCTAATTATAAACAGATTTTGAATATTCAAATCAGGAAACGAGCTAACATAAACACGGATCACTACCTGACTAGAATCAAACTTAGCTTAAAATCTCGAAAACTTATTCAAAAGCGACTGCTAATACCAAAGTTTGATTCTACGGAAATAAAACGAACCCTAACAGAAGAGCTTGATAAACAACCTGCACAGAACTGGCAAGAATTGAAACAAAAAATTATTAAAATAGCCCTAAAGTTGGTCCTTTTACGAAAATATAAAAAATATCCGTGGTGGGATGAAGTTTGCGACCAAGCAGTATTAAGCCGAAGTAAAGCATTCAAAGAGTGGAGCAGTCAAAAAACAGCAATAAACTATAACATATTTTTGGAAGTAAGAAAAGAAACATCGAAGCTAATTAGACAAACTAAAAGAACATATGAAAACAATCAACTTAATGAAAAAGAAAATGATATTCAAAAGAATAACACCCAAAATTTTTGCAAAACATTTAAAACTAAATTAACAAGCTATCAACCCCAAAGTCTTTACTTCCAAAAGGAAAACGAACAATTAGCTCTATATAACCAAGACAATTGCAAAGAACTTGCGAAATATTTTGAATAACTACTAAACTGTCCTGAGTCCTCAAATAGATTACCAACACTACAGATCCATTACCACTAAATGAAGATGAAATAATTAGGCAAATCAAGCGACTTAAAAATAATAAAGCTTCTGGTGAAGATGGAATCACTATTGATAAACTTTTGAAATCCGTTGGTCCAGTTACAATCAAGGAAATAACCAAAATTCTACAAGAAGTTTGGCGAACCAAACGGATTCCGGAAGATTGGAACGATGCTCTAATCCATCCACTACATTAGAAAGGAGATAGAACAGATGTAAACAACTACAAAGAGATATCTCTTCTTTCAGTTTGTTACAAGATTCTATCTAAATGTCTATTAGACAGAGCACAGGGACAGTTAGAACCTAAAATTGGTGAATAACAAGTAGGTTTTCGATCGGGCAGATACTGCCTTGAACAAATCCTGAATCTAAAGTTGATCCTAAGAAATCAAAAACTATAAATAAAAATCTGGTCTGCACATTTGTGGATTTCGAAAAAGCATATGATTCTGTTAATCGTGAATCTTCATTTCAAATCTTGAAAGAACAAGGACTAGATCTGAAAACGCTGGCAATTATTGCCAGCTGGCACAAGGTCAAAAGTTAAATTCATGGGGACAAACCCTTCGAAATTAAAACTGGAATGAGACAAGGGGATGGACTCTCGCCACTCTTATTTAACTGTGTTCTAGAAAAAGTAATACAGGAGTGGCGTGTAAAAAAATCTGCCCTGAATATTGACCAGCCCATTAAACTGGGGAGAACCAACATCACAATTAATTTTATGGCGTTTGCTGATGATCTAGCAATGTTGGCTAAAGGCCCAAAACCAGATTGAACTCCTAAAAGGAACAGCAGAAAAGGTAGGACTCCAAATTTCCTTTAAAAATACAAAATATGCTAACATCAGACGAGTCTTTCAAGTAAAATATTTGGGTGAAATAATCATGGAAAACAGGTTGAAAAAAGCGACCAATAAGGGTACATGTCAAAAAATGGAAACTGCATTAAGAATTACACAAAATATTTATAACAAAAATGCTTATCTAAAAACACAAAACTGATACATTATAACACAGTTATTAAGACAGAATGTCTATAGGGAGCAGAAATGCTCATTTTGAATAGAAAGAGAGACATCAGGGAGATTGAAAAGAAGGAAAGAAAAATCATAAGAAAAATGTTAGACCCCAAACAAATAAATAGCACAAATTACAGACTTCGAGAAAACCAAGAAATCAATTAAGTTTTACGGATATATACGGACGGATGAATCCGTGTAGGCTAACTAGACAAATAGTCGAATTGTATGAAAATAGGAGTAGAGCTAAAGTAGAAATAATTAAATGGACTACTGCAATTAAAGAGGACCTAAGATCAGCAAATATTACACAAAGTGAAATTCAGGATAGAGGCTGTTTCAGACACAAGGTTAACGTTTGGGAGGTTGGCCAGAGAGAAAAATGTAGGAAGACTGGAACAACTTGGTCTGATACAAAATAAAAGGAAGGCTTACAACAACAAACGCCTCTAACTGTGCTTCGCGTGGTTCACCAGGGCCCATACGTGAATAATAATAATAATAACATGTTATTTGCCAAATAAAGTTGCATTAGTAATTAGTGCAATAACTGTATAATATCAATACAGCACAAAAAAGTGAAAACATAATATCAAGCTTAGTATAAAAAAACTATAAAAAAAAAAATAACAAACATTTTAGGAAAAATAACATGAAAATGTGGTCATAGAAATAGAGGCAACAAAAAACAAGCACAATACGTATTATTTAACAACTAAGAAAAGTATTAAATAACACATAAACATTTTATAACATTTATATTATATGCATATGTTGATTGTTTGACTGGGGACGGGCCCCACCCATCCCTTCCATTGGAGGGCACATATTTCGTCTCTTGTTCAGCCTCTTCAGGGCACCGACATGTGCTCTCTCGTCAAGAATAAGAAGAACCGATCCACAGTCAACAACCCATACTTTTCGCCGACTTCCCGTCGGATGGCGCATATATGCAGTGTTAGAATTCTTTGGACTGCGTCCAATGAGACAACAATGCTAGGTATCATCAGACACCCAACTGCTGGCTTCCATAATCTCATGTGGAACACACACCAACTCATGATTGGTGGGGCTCATTCCTGGTCAATCACCTAACAAAAATGTTCATTTGGGCGGAGACGCAGGCTGCTGTGTATTCCACATGAAATTGTGGCGGCGGTTGGGTGTACTTCACACTTAACTACTGATGGACGCTGTCTAAAGAAATCTAACATTACACACACACATTTTAACATTACACACACATATTTTCGCCGACTTCTCGTCGGATGTATATATATATATATATATATATATATATATATATATATATATATATATATATATATATATATATAGAAAACCACTTTACTAGAGAGCTTCTTGGTAGTTCTTTTACTCCATTCAAACTTTAATGTATTGGAGATTTACAGAGGGAGGCATCATTCGAACGAAAAAATTCACTAACGTGAAAATAGAACATAAACTTAAATACATTGACTCCTTGTAACGTAAATATAAGGAACTATTCACTCTCAATATCACTAACGTATTACGGGAACATTATTATTATTTTAGTTTCTCTATAAATGCCTCTTACGCAAACAGTTCTTATTGAGTTCTGTGATATATAGAGTTTTATTGGAGTTAAAGGCGAAATGTATTTTCGTCAAACGATATTAGCTATGTAATTCAGTTACTTATATTTACAAGATATATTTGTTCCTAGTAAATACGTGTTTATTGCAGAGATATTTCCTCTGAAAGAAATGAAGAACAAATAAAATTGGAGTAAAACGGTGTTAATAAAAAAATGTAATAAATTTAATGCCAGATAGGGGCATTTTTACAATTGTTCTGGTTTTATATATTTTTATTTCGGTTTTACTAACTATTTAGGTTATAATATACTACTACGATTTTTTCCTATCATATATCGTTAAGCTCGATTACACCCCCATATTAACCTGATCTAACTACATGGTACTTCTAGTTGTATTCTAAAATTCAAAATTGTTAAGTAATGATCAAAGCTAAGTTTGGCAACATTTTTTTGGTTCGTCAAGACGATCTAAGTTATTTTTTTAATAAAGGCGTAGTTTCTTGTAAGTATCTCTTAAACTATATGGATTTCAGAACAATATATAGCAGCAACTAGAGAATGTAATTTTCTACAAAATTGCTGCTATATATTTTTCTCAAATCCGTAACATTAAGAGATATTTGCAAAACAAATTGTCTTGAGGCACGTATTAATTTTGTTAAAAAAAAAAATAAAATCCCCTTTATTTTTATTTATTACCATTCGAGAATATACCACACGATATATGTCAAAGAGTAATCGAATATTGGATCCAGAATGCATTCAAGCAGACGATGCTAAGGGAAACATTTGAACGACATTATTTTTAAAACATTATGCAATTATTTGTTTCTCAAAATAAAGTAAAAATTACCTGGTTATCACACATAGCAATCATTGTTTCTCATTTTAAAGTTCTGATACTCTTACAGGAAAACCTTTTACAAGTTTCTTCTTTTTTATAAACACTAAAATCAATAAGAAATTTTCATTCCAAGAATTAAATTTTAAATATTATAAATTCTACACCAGAAAACGTTAGAAGAGTTAGTGTTTTGTCGAGTTTCTTACTCAATATTATCGTTCCCAAGTTCCATAACAAAATTAAATTAATAAATCTCCACATTTTCGCTAACGTACAAAATAACTATGATGGTGGAGTGCTTAATAATTATAAATTGTCTCAATAATAACCCACCGCTATGCGGACAACTTTTTTCATATACGCCACTAGAAACTGATATTAAAAGTTGGAAGAGCAGGAAGTTTTTCGACGTATAATTTGTCTGCCTTGTATTCGTTTTTTCTTTCACTAATATCCTAGTATGGCTTTGTAGCCAATAAATGTTTTAATTGTTATTACGTACACCTTTATTGTTATATTTAACTGATATAGCCGATATTTGATGGAAATTCATTTTAAACAAATAAGCAAAGATTAATATCTAAAATTTCCACTATATTCAAAACTGAATGTATAACAATTGTTTCGACACAGAGTGCCTTTTTCAAATGCAAAGTAACAGTAAGAAAAGTAATTACAACCTAAACTTACCTAATACTACCATAAAACATGATAGTAAGAAAACCTTTTTTTTTTCAACGTATATGGCAATATAAGTTTAATAACGGTGAACCATTCAAATCTAGCTGGTCATTTAGCAAAATAGCCAATTTTTTCCTTTTATTAACTTCTAGGCTTGGAACCAAATAAATTGAAAAACGAAAATATAGAAGTAGAATGGAGAAATATAAAAAGATGTATTGAGTAGTCCGCAGATAAGATAATGGGAAAACATCCATAGAAGGAATGAAGGAATGGTTTGATGAAGAATGCAAAGGAATAATGCAGAGGATGAGCGCTGCTAGATTGAAGTGGATAAAAACAGGGAGTGATGTAGACTACAGGTCATATCAGGAAATTAGAAAAAACAACATTAAACTAGTAAAAACTAAGAAAACTAGATGGATAGAGAAAATGATGGAAATGATAGAAGAGATAATAAGAAAAATATAAAATTATACAGGTATATCAAAAGACAAAATGCGAAAAGAAACCCAACAAACATAAGTAGCACCAAATGGGCGAATCATTTTAGGAAAATATTAACAGATAACAGAACGGTGACGGAAAGGTAAAAGAATGGAAACCTGGAAGGCAATATGGAAGAAGAAGAACTCGATATACTCACAGAAGAAGAATTTAATGATGTAATAACTCAACTTAAATTACATAAAGCAGGTGGATTAGATAATATGGTCAATGAGATAATATATACGGGGGAGAAGCCTTAGTAAGAAGGATATTGAAGCTGATAATACATAGCTGGAAGAAAGAAAAAATGCCTAATGAGTGGAAAAAAGGGATAATAATACCAATTTATAAGAAGACAGATCCAAAAGATTGTGCAAATTACATGGGAATTACCTTACTTAGTGTTGTATATAAGATACTGACCATGATAATAAATAACAGTTTGATGAGGTATACAGAAGAATAAAAATTGGAGATTTTCAATATGGCTTTGGGGGAGGCAGATCTACCATTGACGCGGTACATATAGCAAAGCAAATAATCTAAAAATCTCTGGAATATGGAATGGAATTACAAATTGTGTATATTGATTTCAAACAAGCTTTCGATAGTTTGAAACGGGGACAAGTAATGAAAGTTATGACGGACATGAAAATACCGGGCAAGCTAATAAGACTAACAAACATGACAATGAAAAATTCACAAGCAGTAGTTAGAACAGCGGAAGGAGAAACAGAGAATTTTGAGATCAATATAGGAGTGAGACAAGGAGATGGGCTATCAACAACATTGTTTATATTAACACTTGATGCAGTAATCAAAGAGTGTAATTTTACGGGAACAATCATCAATAAAGCGATACAAGCAGTTGCATACGGATGATGTTAATGTGCTAGCTAGAGACAGAATAAGCCTGGAAGAAGCAATTCAAAAAATTGGACTAGAAGCAAAGTAAAGAGGCCTGACAATAAATCAAGAAAAAAGCAAATATATGGAAATAATGCAAGAAAATAGAAGAGTTACAACCAAATCAGTAAAAATACGAAATTACGAATTTGAAGTAGAGGAAAACTTTAAATATTTGGGAATAATAATAAATAGCAAAACCCACATAAACATAGAGATTGATCACAGAGTACAGGCGGGACACATAGCCTATTATAAATTCAAAAGCATTATGAAAAGCAAAAACATAAGTATAAATACAAAAATGAAGATATATAAAGCAGCTATTATACCGGTGGTGACCTATAGGGCGGAGATAATGAATTCAACAAGCTTGGAACAGGAAAAGTTACGAATATTCGAAAGAAAGACAGTAAGAAGAATATATGGATTAAAGAAAGTTGCAGAAGATGAACACAGAAGGTTAATGAATTTTTAAATAAAAATCATTTTGAAAGGAGAAGATATAGTAAAGATCATAAAAGTGCAAAGACTCTGCTGGTTTGGCCATATAAGAAGAATGGAAGACAACACAGTAGTAAAGAAAATTACAATGTGGAGACCAGATACTAACAGAAGAAGAGGGATTGAATTAATTATTTACACAGAAATATTTATCATCGTACTTAAAAAAAAATTTGGTTTCAAATGGTTAATACTAACTTTAGCTTTATAGTTGTGTTTACTTTTTACTATTACTTTTCCACCATACAACATAAAAAAACCGAAATAATCAAAATAATCCAATGTGTACAATGTACACAAAATGGATTTATATATATATATATATATATATATATATATATATATATATATATATATATATATATATATATATATATATATATATATATATATAATATATATATATATATATATATATATATATATATATATATATATATATATATATATATATATATATATATATATATATCTAAATAGATACATAGATTTATAAACTTTAACTATATTTATGTGTCAATCACCTTTTAAAAACTTATAAAAAATTAATAACACCAGAAAAAACTAATTTAAAAGTAATTTAAGCGTTACCAACATGAATGTATCGACCTCTGTGTGAACAAAAGAGAATGTTTAGTGTTAATGATGAAAACTTAGAATAGGGAGCATCATTATTGCTTTAGTTTTCCCCAGATACTTTGTAACTTCCTCTTAAGTAATACTCGTCTTATTAGGTTCCTCGCGATATTAAAAGCTTTATTTGACTTCAAAGCCAAATATGCTGCTGTCAAATGTGTCAGTAGCTGATATTAGCTGAGTCGTCACTGTCTGACTTTAAATATTTGTTCCAAGCGAATACCACATTAAACACCACAACATGTTTTTATCTTCTCAACGCGGTTTCGCTAACCGTGCTGGCATCATCAAAATCAACCTTATGCTAACGTAGTTAGTGAATCGCATTGCGAGAAATTTATAAAAGTGATTTGGGATCTAGCGGTAATAGAAGAATTAAAATTAGGATATGCTTAATTTATTTTAGTTTATATTGAATTATTTCCTGATGATGATTTCCTAGTTAGAGTACCGCGTGTCGAGAAAATAAAAAAAGTGACTTGGTGTTTAGTGGTAAATTTCTTCCGGTTTATGGTTCACAGCAAAGGTTCCAACAGAAAAATGGAATATATAAGAGTATTTTAATAAACTTAGATCTTTTGCGGTCGAACACTGTCCCTATCATGCGATCGAACACTATTCCTTTTCCGCATTTTTGTTGACAAATTCAGATAGTTTTTTTTTTCTTGCTTAGCCATTGATTAAATTTCTTTATTGGGACTCTCGATTTGAAACATTTAACTCAAAGAGATTTACCACCAAATCAATTGTTTAACTTTTCTGAGCGTGTTACGCCTAAAATGTTAACACCATCAGGAGATGATTTATTTTGAATGAGAATATTCACTTCTAATTAGACTGAATCATTTCCTGATGATGCTAAGATGATGTTAAATTACAATTACAATCTTACTTACAGTCAGTTCTGTAAGAAAAATAACTTTTTCACCTGAAATTCAGAAATGTCATATATATAGTAATCTCTCTTTACAGATATAACTCTATCTCTTTTTTTTAATCATCCTTTAGTTGAGTGGTAAAATAGGAAAATCCGTAACTGAAATTATTCTACCATAATAAACTGTGTTTAAGAACGGTTGAAAATATAATTTTTCTTAAAAATTACATATCCTTTGTCACAATTACCGATTACCGATTTCAAGTCTTAGACTTGGAAACTCGTTTTCTCCATGAGATTCGGTCGTACATATTTAAATCAACAATCGATCCAGAAAACTTAAATTTTTGAATAAGATTGTCATTTGCGTTGTCACTTGGGACATGATTACGTCCAAAAATGAAACAACAAAAATTTACAAATAAACTCATCGACAAAAGTCTTGCACCCCCCTTATTTATCTAAAAAATAAGTAAATCTCATTATGGCGTCTATGCGCAACAAGAGGTAAGGGGTTTATTTATCAGAAAAATTAATAAACATAAACGTGCCAAAAATATCTTTGGATTTTTTATTAACATTTACTAGCAATGTATTTATACGATGTTTTACTACATCAGTTTATTTGTGTTAATCGTACAATATAGCTATAAAAATGTCTGGGGTTGAAATTTCTGCATTTAATAGAGCCCGAATTATTGTCTTGTCCTAACAAGGTTTCTCGCGACATCAAATTGCTACTCGTTTAAATATTGTTCGGAATACTGTTAGCAGAACAATTCGAAGAATCTGGTGATGCCTCACTACCTAGAAGTGGCCGAAAAAGGGGACATACAACAGGGAACTTATAATTTGTGCATATTGAACAACATAGTTATCTTGTTCAATATGCACAAAGAAACCGCTCAATAATGATTAGGGCGATACAATTTCAGTTCCAACGGACGTACGATCGTGCTATATCAAGTCGTACGGTTTCCAGATGGCTTTTCAACGTTGGAGTGCATCTAGGGACGCCCAATTAGAGTTCCCCTGTTAAGTTACCAGTAAAGGCAAAGGCGTTTTTAATGGGCCAGAGAGCAACAAGCCTGGTTATGGCCTCAATGGAGAAACATCGTTTTACCTATGAAACAATAATTGGTTTAATCAGTGATGATTATCGTCAGAGGGTTTGGAGGGAGGTAGGAAGACATCGCGCATCGCGTTAATACAACTATTGAAGTAGCTGCATTTCAGGATGGTAGCGCAATGTTTTTGGGAGGAATATTTTACAATGGAAGAACAGAGCTCATTTACGTCCCATGAACATTGAACGCACATTTCTACTTGAAACATATCATCAGACTTGTTATCTATCCATTACAGCAAGAAATTGGTAACCATTTTATCTTTATGGATGATAAAGCCAACCCGCATAGAGCCAGGATCGTCCAGATGGCTCTAAATGAAGCTGGAATTAACAGACTAGATTAGCCGCCATTATCGCCGGATATGAATTCAATCGAACATATTTGGGACTACTTTTCAAGAGCCATTAACCGTAGGAATAATCCGCTAAATCATCGCTACGAGCTAATTTTAGCCGCTCAAGAGGAATGGACCAATTTTTCACAAGATAACATTAATAACCTAATTATGGGCATGAATCAAAGAGTTTACGCATTAATAAGAAGTAGGGAAGGTAATACTGCCTATTAGTTAAACAATGTTTAGATTAATTTAGCTTTTTTGAGAATGTATTTTATTTTATTTTTAGATACATACATATTTTTTTCAATATTTATAAAAAACAAGGACAAAACCAAATTACTTAATCTTTTCTCTTGTACGCATCCACTAATCATTTCAGTTTTCTTTTTAAAAATAACCCAATTTATTTTCGTATCAAAACAAAAATAAAAAGGGGAGTGCAAGACGTTTGCCGATGAGTGTAGTAAAAATTTAGTGGTAGTAAGTTGCACAATTCTAACAGGTCCTTTTGTCGTAAAATGATACATAATTTAATTGCCGGATTTCTAGGTAACACATTCAAGATATTAAAGTTCTAGGTTAAGTCGTTGAAAAACGGCGCTAAATTTAAATTCCAAAGTACCCTGGGACACTCTTTAAAAAAATCAGTTTATTTGTCATTAAATTATATCGATTCCTCCATCAAGAAGGAAGTGGAAAATATTCTTATAAAGAAATAATATGAAAATCTTTAGATTCGGAAAGTATAATCTCGCAAAATTTCTTAACCAAAGGACACGAGCAGATTATGTGATGAATTTTCTTAATGCTTAAGATTGCACGCATTAAAGTAAATAAATAAAAAATGATGGAGGTATAAAATGAAAAATCAAAACACTGAGCCATATAGACTTCCATAAAGAAAACACAAGAAATAGTTCAGTCGCAATAAGGAAAACTTACAAGGGGAAGCATTATTTTTCTTTTAGTTATCCAGTTGTTTAATGTTTAGTTTCTATATGACTGACTCGTACATAAAACGGTTCTTATTGGATTTCTCGAGATATAAACGGCTTTATTCGACTTCAAAGTAAATATGCTGTCGTCAAATTATATTAGCAATGTCGCTCAGTGACTTATGTTTACGTAAGATATATTTGTTCCGGGTACATATGCCTTTACTGCCTAGATATTGCCTTTGAGGATATATCGAAATCAAACTGTTATGAAAGGACATTTCCGTTGCAATTAAATTATCATTTTATGTTAATCAGAGTGGCACGTATATGGCTTCTCTACTATAATTCTAAATGCAAACTATGCTTTAAAAATTATAATTAATTGCAAACAATTATATTGTTAGGTTCTCAAATTAATTCTCGGCAATTTTTGCCCATCTTTGATATTTATTTATGTAAAAAATAATACAAACTAAATTTTTGAAATAATCTCCCTCATTTGCCATACACTTTCGCCACCTTTCATACAACCGTCAAATCGCAAATCGAAAAAACTTGGTGGTTTTAATGTGATAAAGACATTGAAACTTTTTTGGACTTCGACCAACCAAGTGATGCTGCAGGGATAGGAAGAGATGACAATCAAAAGCGGCTAAGTTGAAGAATAGGGTGTGTGTTATCAAATCTTTCAGTCAAATTTGAAACTGCTTTTGTTTTGTTATAGGGTGATTTTTTAGTGCGTTTTAAATTCAAATAAAATATCAACCAAATTAGATACCTTGAAACTATTAATTTTATGTGAAATAACATTCAATGGCGTAAGTGTTGGAAGGAAATTTCGGACAAATGACGCATTCTCTCAATTGAATTTCCAACCGCATTTTCATTCCAAGGCATCAGTCAGTAAGTTGCAGATGCTGGTTTATCGGTAAGTAATATTTTCCCTTAATTGTTTCCTCAATAAATCGATTGCTGCGTTGTGTGTATGACATGCGGAGTTGTCCTGTTGGAACCATATCTCCTCCAGATCAATACCACTCAAAATCAAATCTCAAAATTTTTGTTTTAATATCGAGCCGCGTGAAATTAATTCGGTATTTGTCGATAATTCAATTAATACATGGCTCGATATGGACAATTATGTGTACCATGAAATACTCTATAAGTTTGGATCATAAAACTCTGATATTGATAATAAATTTGGACAATTTGTAAACTTTGTTCAAATGTTGGACGTTCCATGATTTGCCAGATATTTAACGTGCCATCATGGAATTTGCCATGGTGATTTGACAGCGACCCCTATAAGAAGTTCGGACACATTAAAATCTCATCATCAGTGGTTCAAAAATTAGTTCAATTAACTGCAAAAGTGTTGATATTAGAGGAGAGAAAACAACAAAGCTATTTGTACTAACAAAGATCAACATGATTATTAGTAACATTGATGAGAATGCTCTTTTTGCGTTTCATTTAGGTAGTTATTGAAATACGTTTTCACAGAAATGGCCTAGCACGTCCTATTTTCATGTTCCTGGTTCTCCTTTATATCACGGGATTGCAAATTGAAATTATTCTTACCTGACTTTGGAATACAAAGGTAAGGAGCATTTTGGTACAAAGTATTGCTGTTTTTTGTGTCAATGAGACAGTAGAGCAACAAAACAACATTACAATAAAAAAGATTGACCTCATAGAACTTTTTTAGACGTAAAATCTGTCCCCCTTTTTAACCCAAAAAGGTACTTTTTCCGTCTCTTCATATTAAGCTTGGATTACTGAAAAACTTTGTCAAAACCATGGACAAAGAAGGTAATGGTTTCAAGTACCTAAAAGAAATATTTCCTTAATTAAGTGATGTAAAACTAAAAGAAGGTATATTTATTGGACCTCAAATAAGGAAGCTTCTAGGTGATTTCCCTTTTCAACAAAAAATCAAAGAAGGGAATTGGCAGTTTCAAAGTGTTCTGTAAGTGTAGCGAAAGGATTTCTGGGCAACAAGAAAGATGATGAAAACTATGAAAACCTCATAGATAAACTCTTGAAAGCCTATGAAATATTAAGGGGTCGCATGTCCTTAAAATACATTTTTTACACTCTTACTTGGAATTTTCTCCAGAAAATTTGACGACGAATAAGGAAAAATTACCAAGAACAATCCAGAATATCAAGACGATGGAAGTAAGATACCAGAGATGCTGGAACCCATCTATGTTAGGTGGCTACTGCTGGTTTTTAAAAAAAGATGATGCTACAGATCACAAAAGAAAGCGTGAAAGATTTTTTCACTGTATGACATCTGATAAAATAATTTTTTTATTCACATAATCCTCAGTAATGTCTTTACATATATTTCACACATTTTACATGTTTATATTAAATAAATATTAGATTGTAAAAATATATCGTTTCGTTTTTTTCCCAATCACCGACCCCCTGTAACAAAAAAACTGTACGTGTTACAGTAATTAGCTTAACATTTTCGGATTTAAGACAACAAAATACTTCATATATACCTATTTTTATTAATGTTACCTCAAAAAAATTTAAATTTGTTGACCTGTTTCATAACTGGCATCCTCTATGGAGAGGTAGCAGGGCCAACATCTGATGCGAGTGTCAGTATGACTTCCTTCACTCACTGATGAAGTCTACGGTAATTATTATCTTTGTAAACCGGATTTTTCTGGCGCGTTCTAAAAATGGGGAAAACAACAATTTCGAGCATGTCAGACTTCGGTAATGTGCGACGGAAACTTTTACAAAACTTCAACAGACCCATGGCAACAGTATTTTACCAACGGCGCAGCTTTTCAGATAGTTTAAAACATTTTCAGAAGGCCGAGACTCGACTGAAGATGAACTTGGCATCGAAAAGCCTTCAACTGCAAGGAGTGATGTGATGTAAATGTGACAAAAGAAGAATATGGGATCTTGTCTGATCGTCCTTTGAGAGCCAGAATGACCGGTAAAGAATTGAATATAACTAACACAACCGTTCATTAGCTGTTATTCAATGAAATGGAGATGAATAAAATCTGCTCGAAAATCGTTTTGAAAAACTTTTGGCAGGAGTAAATCGACAACAGAAAGGTAGCCTGTCTTAATTTTTCAGACGAGTTGAAAATGAGCCTAATTTTTGGAAACGACTCATTATGACCCGAAAACGAAACGCGAGAGCCTCGAATGGCACACTTTAATCTCACCAGGGCCAAAATTGGGCGAGTTGGCTAAAAAAAAATTCTAACTAGACCCAAGTCTAGTGACAAAACTTTTGCTCAAAATTGTTATCGCTCATTTTCAAATCGCAATAGAAAAATCCAATTTACACAAAGAATTGCTACGATCAGCAAGTGACTGTATGGAGTTTCTCCTCTAAAAGGAAACTAAGAGTATTGACAAATCAAAGGTCTATACCATGAATACCGTATGTATTCAGTATGGTAATTCGATCAGTTTTAATGTCAGATTTCCCAAATAAAAAATAAAAATGATAATAAATTTTTATATTTTCTCCGCCAGGTTAAATATTTTTGACAACGGGGGGTTAAATAATTATAAATCTCAATATAATGACGCACTAGTGAGCGATTTTTTTTTACATGCGGCATCAGGTCCCTTAATTAAAAGCTTCAATAGCACAAAAGATTGTAACGGTATTGTTAATTAGCGTTGTCCTTTATTTAGGGTAGAGTAATATATTTTTCTATGGTTTCCCTACTAATTAATGTCTGTATTTGAATTTAAATGAAAGGGGGGAATGAATGAAGTAAATAGTTAAGTTTTAAGAATAGAGCCGTATGAGCAAGTAAAAATACATAGCGAATGGATTTACAGTTTTTCGTGGACTCCGAATCATGGACATCAGCTACCGATTGACTTATTTTATTTACTTCATTTATGCTAAACTCAAAGAGATTTACCACTAAACACCAAATAACTTTATATAACTTCTTGACGCGCGTATCGCTAACCATATTAGTGTCATCAACTCATTCAGACAGTACAGTCACCAACTCACCAACACCCCATCTTTCTCAGAAAGCCATTATCACTTTTCTCAGCCTAGGGGAGATTTTTGTCAGATTTTACACTCTCATCTCTTTGTTACTCTTTTAATTATTTCTGTGGATGATCTTCCCATTATGTGACCTGGCCATTACAGCTTTTTTCTTGTTATGTATCTGACTATAGCCAGACATATAACAAAAGAATATATTCTCTCCTCCTAATTCTTCCTGTATTTCTTCATTTCTTTTCTCCCTTTTTCTCCTTTCTCCGTTAATTTCTTCTGTTATGTCTGGTCAAGTATTTCTCTGAAGATTTTTCTGTCTGAAGTCTGAAGTATTTTTCTCACTATTCTCCTTTCCAACATTTATTATATTACTACTATTATTAGATACAAATAAACAGAGTTAATCAGAGAGCAGATTTAAGCAAAAGATGTTTTTTAATTGAAAATGTCCAATTCTAAACCAAAACTTGATAGGGTACCGTTGCACGAAATTGTTATCATTGATTTTCAGAATACACTAGAAAAATCCCGTTTACGATACGAATTGCTACGGATCAGCAAGTTACTCCAGGGAGCTCAAACTCATACTAAAGATGCATCAGTATGGTGCAAGTTTCCCTCTAATGGGGAAGTCAACAGTGTATTTACATTTTTATTTTCTTTTTTACACACGTCGAGTTTATTTTGTTTAAATTGTTACTTCGAAAATGTTTCACTTTAACCTGTTTGTTTCAACAAGATCATCAAGAAAATTTATTTTATGTATAAAACAGCACTAAAGTGAACGTATCGAACTTCAACAAGCGAATAAAAATGACTTTTCATTCTCAGTAACGGAAATTTAGGACCGCCAGCCTTATTATTGTTTTAGTTTTTCCCGAGTTTCCCTGCAACTGCCTCTTATGTAATATGGTTCTTATTGGGTTTCTCGAAATATAAAGAGCTTCGTTCTACTTCAAAGAGAAATATACTGTCGTCAAATGATATTAACTATGTAGTTCCTTTACTTATATTTACGTAGGATTTATTTGTTCCAAGTAAATACGCCTGTATCGTCGGAAAAATGTCTTTTACGGAACATCGAAAAATACAAATGCTTCAACAGGACATTAGAATTCGTTGGAATTAAAACTCTATTGTATGTCGGATAAAAATATTTACATAAACACTGTCACACAGACACACACACACTTATTCACTTATTATAACGGCTCTACGTCTTTGGCTGCCCAGCTTTGGCTGTGTGTGTTATATATATATATATATATATATATATATATATATATATATATATATATATATATATATATATATATATATATATATATATATATATATATGTTTCTTTGGGATCTTCAGTCAATTGTATTAATAAATTTAGTATTTTTTTACTACTATATTAACGGTTTGGTCCATTTTACAATACCATTTGCAGAACAATTACAACTCTAAAATATATATAATTTTTACAAACAGTACAAATCTGCATTTAAACACATACCAACTATATCTTGTTAAATATCCTAACTTTAATTTTAATAACATAAAACTTTTAGATTTTGAAAAACAATATAAGAAAAGAAATTATTTATATAAGAAAAACAAATAATACCATTAATTTCACGCTTTGAGAATGTCTTGAGAACGCTTTGAGAAGTGTAACCTTGGCGAAACTTCTGCACGTTTCCAACAAACGGAACACAAACGATAATATGTATATATGTATATGTATATATAGTGTTTCAGTTCGGGAGTATATCCGATCGTTTGTATATATATATATATATATATATATATATATATATATATATATATATATATATATACATTGTTTGTTTAAACTGTTTAAATGTATGTAAAAAGATTTGAAAAATTAGTTATTCAACAGATATAGCTGGTATGTGTTTAAAAGTAGATTTGTACTTTTTGTAAAAATTATAATATAATAGTAGAAAAATAGTAGTAATCAATTTATTAATACAATTGACCGAAGATCCCAAAAAAAAAACACATACACACAGATGTATATATATATATATATATATATATATATATATATATATATATATATATATATATATATATATATATATATGGGCAGCGTCCAATGAAACAATAGTAGTTGAGTGTCAAGTACACCCAACCGCTGGGTGGGGCTCATTCCTGGTCAAGGGGATTCCTGGTCACCCGGGATGTGCCTCAAGACGATCTAAGTTCATTTCTTGATAAAATCGTAGTTTTTTGTAAGTATTTCTTAAAGTATAAAGATATGAGAAAAAAATATAGGAGCAAGGGAGGAGGAAAAAAAATATAAGTGCATTTATAGGAAATTAAATTCTCTACAAAAAACGTTTTTTCCATTTTCTTTATAAAATTTATATTTATTGAGATATTCTCGATAATAAATTCATTATCTTCATATAGCCAACATTTTAAGACCTACAAACGTTACTTTTTTTGAAATAGAAACAATCTGAACACAGTGAACTTAGAGGCACGTGTTATTTTTGTAAAAAAATCCTCCGTATTTTTTCGCCAAAAGGAAGGCTTTTTTCGTCGGAAAAAAATTAAGTTTTTTTTATCGCTCAAAATGTAAGGTACTGGAGTGATACAAATCCCCACGTATTTAGCGAGAAACATACACAGTTCCCGAAAAAAGTAATTTTCTGGGCAGGTATTCTGGGAAACCACATAGTTGGGCCTATATTTTTTAAGGACTTAACCGGTAAACCGTACCTGGAGTTGCGATTGAGCCGCTAATTCTCGAAATTCTGGAAAACAATCGAGATGAATTTGCTAACTTCGAAATCACGTTCCAACAAGACGTTGTTGAAGCGTGTAGTGCAGCTTCTTACTGCAGTACAATAGTGTGGAGGAGCTGCGTGTTGTTGGAGCGTTATTTCAAAGCTACCAAATTCATCTCTTTCTTGTTTGTCTTTTGAATTTCGATAATTAGCGGCTCAATTGCCTCTAACATCTCCACGTACGGTTTACCGTTTAAGTGCTTAAAAAATATAGGCCCAACATTGTGGTTTCCCAGAATACGTGCCCAAACATTTACTTTTTCCGGAAACTGTGTATATTTCTCACTAAATACGTAAGGATTTCTATCACTCCAGTACCTTACATTTTGAGTGTTAAAAAAATTAAATTTTTTCCGACGCACCAAAAAACCTTCCTTTTGATGAAAAAATACGTGGGAATTTTTTCTTTTTTTTACAAAAATAACACGTGCCTCAAGACAATCCAAGTTTATTTTTTGATAAAATTGTAGTTTTAATATCTTAAGTATCTCTTAAAGTATATGGACTTGATAAAAGATATAGATGCAGTTTTATAGGAAATTAAATTCTCTACAAAAAAGGTTCCTTCAAATTTCTTCATAAAATTCATATTTGTTCAGATATTCTCGATAATAAATTAATTAATTCCATACCGCCAACATCTTGACTTACAAACAAACTTACAATTAAACGTACAATTCGTACTTTTTGCAAGGTATAAGAAAGTTGGAAGATCATTAGTCGAAGAGTATTGATCTAAAAATCATCTTACTTCTCACTCTACCATTGTACATATATATATATATATATATATATATATATATATATATATATATATATATATATATATATATATATATATATATATATATATATATATATATATATATATATATATATATATATATATATATATATATATATATATATATATATATATATATATATATATATATATATATATATATATATATTAGACAAATGTGAACTTTGTACCGATAAATTAATTGGAATGTCCGCCTTGTATCGTGAAAATTACCTCAACAAGGCGGTAGGTGTTTTTAAAATACGTGTAAGAATTTTAAATGTGATATATAAAGGGAAATATCTGGGATTATACTGGAAAAATATACAGCTTCGGAATTTTTGCGGACTAGTCTAGGAAATTACTTTATTTTCGCTTGTATTTACCGCAGAAAAAATCCATTAATCTTCTCCCTGCATGTGCAACGTATAAATCATAAAATTTCTTGTTTCATACTGTCAGCTTTTTTAGCATTTATTTTGCTACAACAACTTTATTTACTTTATAAAAGTTTTTTGGAGATTAAAAGCGTAAAATTAATTAAACTACTAAAAAGGAAACTGCATGTTATACGAAAACTTCATAAATTTTTTCTAGATAAATTAACATTTTTATTTATTCATTAAAAATGTATGTAATACAGTGCACCTACATTTTTTTGGTGTTTTTTACCTATTGTGTTGAAAAATGAATTATTGTAAGTTTATAATATTCTCTCCATTACCGTTAAGTTTTTTTGAGATTTTGCAAAAAAGCATTTAGTTGCCTGAAAAAAATATTTAAAGCATTCAAATATACATACACTACATTGAAAAAATGAATAGGATGATCTTCAATATGTTGAACTTTATTTTTCTTTTGATTGGTATTACAGAGAGATGTCCAATTGGACATATATGGTTTGTAAGGACATATATCGATTGTAAAGACATATATCGATTGTAAGTTAAAGAGAAAAACGATAAATTATATTGTTATATTTTGACTTTAAAAATCTACAGATTTTTGGCATCATTCATATGGCTCGCAAATGCCGGTTAATGGTATCGTGGGATATTCCTAATTTTCCTGCAAGTCTCTTACTGTTTGTTCTAGAATCGACAGCCACAGCTCATAACGCGACGACAAAAAATGTTTAAGACAGAGATGAGCAGTGCAAATTGATGCACCACCTTTCCTTCCTACTTCGCAAATCACATAAGCGGCGCAAGTCGCTGAAGCCTTTTTTAAAATAATGTAATAAATCAGCCTACTAAACCAAATTCGCTACTTATTCCACGCATTGTACCCTTTTTGTCAAACATCGTCGACTGAATATTTTGCAGTGAAATTACAAAAAAAGGAATGTTTATTTTTCGAAGTAAAACGCAAATAGTTTTGTCACATCCTAAGATATAGAGATGATATGTATTTTGCGACAGTAAAAAAGTAATTTCCATAAAATAATGAAGTCAAATTCTTCCATAATATGATACATAGTTTTAGGGTGTTTTTAAGAACAGTTTCTGCATTAACACAGGTAAAAAAACGTAAATTTTGATATCCAGTTCACCTTGAGGACTATAATCGACTAAAAGATCTAAACAAGTCTACGGTTTATCACCGGTTTTGATCTTGAGACGTAGAAAATAATAGATACAAATGGTCGAAAAATCCACCAAATAGATCTGTGCGAACTCTCCAGCACAATATAATTACGCGGCAGTCTACCTCAAAATTGACAGTAATTGATGAAAAGGATGGGTATTTTTGACGTGGTATTGAAGTGTACTAACGCAAAAATGTGGCAGTACAGACAGGAATTTGCTAGAGAATATAGATCAGAATTACTAATAAGATCTTGATATAATAAAACTCCGAGCTTTTCTCGGACTTCTCATGTATAGTGCAGTTTTTAAATGAAATCATGAAAATGCTGACTATCTTTTTGCCACAGATGATTCATGTACATTATTCATTGCCTGCAATTTGATAATTCTACTGACGGGGCAATAAGAAAGGAAATGACAAATCAGCAGTTGTATCGTACATATTCAACAAATTTGTCTGCAATTATCAAGTTGTTTATAGTGTATTGGAGAGCGCTACTGTAGATGATTGTTGTAGATGATGGTTGTGGCATTCAGAGGTCAGTCAGACTTGATTATTTAATCAAGATAATGTGTTTGTGTGATGCATCAAATGGTTATATCTATAATGGCTATATTGCCACATTAATGGCTACATTTTTGCATTAGTAAACTTAAATACCTCGTCCAAAATATTCAGGAGGAGGAGGGTCAGATGGCGAAACTTTAGTGGAAGAGGAAAATAAACTTATGGTTCCTACTCAGTATGTGATGCGTTTGACAAAGCCCTTGTATGGCAGTAATAGAAACGTGACCTGTACGTTGTCACAGGTCACGTCTATAGAATTGATTGATTGTTTGGAGAAGAGGGGCTTGACTTGTGTCGGTACAGTTCGAAAGAATAAAAAAAAAAGTTTGTAATTAATTTCTTCCTTCAAAACAAAGAGTGGAAAATAGAACAGTATATAGTTTCTCAAGCCAAATAACACGGTTTTCTCATGTTACCAAGAAATCTAAGGTGGTCATATTGGTATCTTCTATGCATCACGCTCCTATGCATGACGCACTGGCAAACCAGAAATTATATCATATTATAATTCCACAAAAGGTGGATATTAAAGGGATAAGAAATGTCCAATTTACACTAGCAGCCACCGAATAAGACATTGGCCTATGGTTATTTTTATCGCATGTTGGATATTAGTAGTGTCAATGCATACAAAATATATCAGATTCATCACCCTAACAGCAAAGACAGGGGATCGTTTGTAAAAGAAATACCACGCGCATTAGTGTTAGAGCACATACAGAGACGCGTGTATAATATGCGATTGCCGCGAGAATTAAGAATGAGTTTGTCAAGAGTCTTAGGAACAGATATGCCTGACCAACCACCACCACAACCTGATGATGAGAAAACAAGAAATACATGTTATTCTTGTCATCGAAAACTTAATCGCAAGTCAACATACAAATGTTATTCCTGTAAAAAACATGTGGGCCTACAACTGGGCTAAACAAGCCTGCCCAGATTGCATCTAATTTTCATATGATATTTTACGTTGTAATTTTTCTTTGTAATATTTTAAAGTTTGCTATGTTATGTTTTTTTTAGTTTATTTGTTATCAAAGTGCGTGAAGAAGTGTCATGTTTGTTTATTTTTATGATTGTTTATATATTTTGGTCGAAATAACGATTTTTTTGAATAAATGACATAGTCTGATTTGTATCGATAAAACACTAATAAATATTGAAATTTTGTACATTTATTTATTTTTTTTTGTTTATTATGAACCATATTCTAACATTTGATAATGTACTTATCAACATTTGTCTCAATTTTTTATCACAGTTTATACCTAAACATAGCAGCCTGTGAGGCTGCACGTCAGTAGTTAGGTTACAAAAAATGCACGTCAATATCTAAAAGTTAAATCGGTATTGTTAATGTCATTTATTCCAAATATGTCTTTTAATTTCCATTGCGCTATTATTTACGACCGTAGACAGCAAAAACTGTCAATTAAACACATTCGAGCGAAAGAAAGAATTCATTAAAAACATTAATTAAAGAGACGACCGAGGGAAAGAACGATGAGTGGAGAACTTAATCAACGGTACGTTAATTCCATAATGGATAAAGCAGAGCAGAAATGCGCTGAACTAAACTAGAAATCTGCATGATTTTTTTCCAGGATTGGGCGTCCCGTTCTGATGCGGAAAAAAAAGATCCATTAATCATTCTCATGTGTGCGAGGTATAAATCACGAAAATTCCCATCTTTCTGCCACCTTTAACATATCAGTTTAACCATGGGTACGTTATTTTCTTGCCGGCAACTTTCCAACGGATTCTGGAACGAAGATTTTTGCCCCCAAGGCTTAGTTTTATCACCCAAATTTATTACTGCATTAAATCCGTATCTATACATTGTCGTTCTTTTTATGAAAATGCATACTTCAAGGTGTTAACTTACTAATATCATGTAGATATATTTTTATAGTAATAATACGGGGGTCGCTCAATAAATACGTGTTCTTTAAACCTATCTTTTATTACAGAGATAGTGTTAGCTCGTCTACCTAGTTATATTGGGCGGCATCAATATATTTTTGTGTCAGGAAATATATTGGAGAAGAAAAAAAAAGTGCGACACCTTGTACACTGCAAATATACAAACTGTATATATTTTTTTGTTGTATACGTTTATGTTTATCTTTGTGATTGCAAAAAATATGGTAAAATACGTAAGATAAGTGTGAGAGAGCTCGCGTTGTCATGGTGAAGAATCATTCTACATTCTTGGTTGTTTTTTCTTTAAAAACCTCTTACAAACAAATGCTTGTGTACCATTTAGAATTGACCATTCTACGATTCTCTAGTAGCACTTTAGCCACGTGCCTATTTATCCAAAAAAAAAAAACTGGCGATCGTTTGCTTTGAAGTGCTTCTTGCGCGAACAGCTTTCGTTGGGTTTGGCTCATTTTGAAAGGCCCATACAGTCGACTGATGTTTACTTTCGGGTTCATATGCATAGATCCAAGATTCTTCTTAATGTTATACACGACTTTTGACGCACTACGATTGTATTTTTTGAGCGTTTTCCACGCGCACAAATCTTTTTCACGGCTAAATATTCAGGTAAAATCTTGTGTAGGCTGGTCATACTAATACCCAGAGATATATCAATCCCATGGTATGTCACATGACGATCTTGCTTTATCAGTTCGCGCGCAGTATCGACATTTTTGGAAGAACAATCGATTTTGGATGACCTTTAAATTCGTCCGTGCGTAAACGACGGCCCCGATTGAATTCACTAAACCAGTGATCAGGGTTTTAGGTTAGTTTTAGATGGTGTCACATCGGTCGAAATAAATTGAATGATGCACTGTTGTTGAGATAATACACACGGAAAGTCGTAATAAATCATCGCACAAAAATTCTCGCGAGAGGAATTTTCTGACTGAAATGAAATTTTCAAGTCATTAAACAAAACAAATAACGCCCATATGTTAAAATACATATAGAGTCAGCAATATCAAACTATACGATGTATATGTCAGATAGCCCCTAGCAACAGCATTGTTGCCAATTCCGGACACATAAATAGCAACCCTCGTATTGTCTATACATAAATTATATATTTTTATATGGCTCAGATGTTGTCTTCTATATTAGCAACAACAATTCCTAAACTCTACTCAGATCCTTAACTGATATCAGAACTTAAACAGATCCTTAAACTTCTAACAATGGATTTCTATAATAAGGCTCCAAATTCCAATTTGGACCTGTACGCATATGTGAGCCCTAAATAATCTATTGAGGAAATTTCAGGCTCATTAACCCTCGTCAATCGTAAGCGCTCACTCGCACCATCAAAATATAATGAGACAAATTCCACTAAAACCAGTGGAAAAAAGCTACGACCCAAATAAAATGTCCGGAGATCATTTAATCTGTCGCAGAAAAGTTAGTAACGAGATTATTGCTTTTTGCCTTTAATAGCGTCGCCAATTAAACTTTCTGGTTGTTTCAAACTCGCTTTAGAAAAAAAGGTAAAAAGTTAATTAACTGCCAAAAAACGTTACAAAAAGTGAATAAAGAAGTACAGTTCGACTACCAAAATAAATTAGCGTAAATTGGAGACTAAGTGGATAACAAATTATAATCAACGATTCTTCAAATAATTTTGAAGAAAAAAGTTCCTTGCAACAATGGTCAAAAACCTAAGAGAAAAAACCAAGAGAAAATACGATGCGGCAACGTCGCAAACCATCCGCAAAATAATGTTAATTCAACATTGCAAAATGATTTCAATTACAGTATTCCAGTTCAGTAAACGTACTTAACTTTCATTTAAAACCAAAAATATATTCTGTTCGCAAATATCACTACATTTTTCTAATTTGCAGAGAAGCTTTCAAAAAGTCCGAAAAGGCTAGGCGTATTTACAGACAACCATTAACAGATAGACCGTTTCCAGCTAGGCAAACATTTGTCTAAGTTTCTCAAACCCTTTTGGATATGGATAGCCTGGTGCCAAAATTTCAAGAACGTGGACAGCAGCGAGATATCGGTTGTATAGTCGAAAAAAATTTTTGCCCCTTAATGAAGATTCTACTAGAAGTATTAGAAGTGTTGCGTGACAAGTTGGAGTACCCAAATTTTTTTTTATTAAGCATCACGTTATACAAGAAAAAATGTCGATGCGGCAACGTCGCAAACCATCCGCAAAACAATGTTAATTCAACATTGCAAAATTATTTAAATCACAGTGTTCCAGTTCAGTGAACGTACTTAACTTTCATTTAAAACCAAAAACATATCCTGTACGCAAGTTTCACGATATATTTCTAATTTTCAGTGAAGCTTTCCAAAATTCCGAAAAGGCTAGGCATATTTACAGACAACCATTAACAGATAGGCCGTTTCCAGCTAGGCAAACATTTGTCTAAGTTTCTCAAACCCTTTTGGATACGGATAGCGTGGTTCCAAAATTTCAAGAACGTGGACAGCAGCGAGATATCGGTGGTAAAGTTGAAAAAAAAATTGCACCTTAATGAAGATTCTACCAGAAGTATTAGAAGTGTTGCGCGACAAGTTGGAGTACCCAAAAAATATTTTTTTTCTTAATTGAGCATCACGTTATACAAGAAAAAAATGTAGATGTGACAACGTCGCAAACCATTTGTAAAACAATGTTAATTCAACATTGCAATAAAAATGATTTCAATCACTGTTTTTCATCTAGGTAAACATTTGTCTAAATGTCTGAAACACGAGAAATCGGTCGTGAAGTGGAAAAAAAAAATACATCTTATTGAAGATTCTACTTGAAGTATTCGAAATGTTGCGAAAAGTTGGAGATTATCAAAAATTATTTTTTTGTTGAATTAATTATCACGTTATACAAGCGAAAATATCGATGCGGCCACGTCGCGAACCATCCGCAAAACAATGCCATTTCAACATTGCTACAACAGTTATTTTAGTTACAGTGTTCCAGTTCAATGTATGTACTTAACTTCAATTTAAAAGCAAAAATATATTGTGTACGCAAATATCACGATATATTTCTAATTTGCAGAGAAGCTCAAGAATGTGGACAGCAGGGAGAAATCGGTCGTGAAGTGGAAAAAAATTGCATCTTATTGAAGATTCTACCAGAAGTATTCGAAGTGTTGAGCGCCAAGTTGGAGTTTCCCAAAAAAATATTATTTTTGATTAAGTATTACGTTATGCAAGAGAAAATATCGATGCGGCAACATTGCATCCGCAAAACAATGTTAATTCAACATTGCGACAAAAATTATTTCAATCGCAGTGTTTCAGTTCAGTGAATGTACTTAACTTCCATTTAAAACCAAAAATATATTTTGTACCCAAGTATCACGATATTTTTCTAATTTGCGGAGAAGCTCTCCCAAATTCCGAAAAAGCTAGGCGTATTTACAGACATCCGTACCCAGATAGGCCGTTTCGAGCGAGCGAGAAATCGGTCGTGAAGTCAAGGAAAGAAATTTACATCTAATTGAAGATTCTACCAGAAGTGTTGCGCGACAAGGAGTTTTCCAATAGATTGTACAAATGACACTAAAAGCGCAATTGCTCTACACTTTTTGACTCAATATTTTATCAACCGACGAAGCTTCTTTCAAGAGGAATGGGATGGGGTTTGAACAATCATGTGTTTCTTAGTATGACGCGAATAATTTAAAAATGATTTAAAATGTATTATGGTGTGAAAAATGAGTGCTAGTAATTTTAACTTTAACAAAGTTTTTCTTTTTTGTAATAAAATAAACAGAATGACTTCTGAATCTGTTTTTCGGGGAAAAGGTTGCAATTTGGACAGATATTGTAAGGAAACTTTTTGCTCTTAAATTTTCGAACATACAAATATATATATATATATATATATATATATATATATATATATATATATATATATATATATATATATATTTATATATCTATCAATATACCATACTATATTATATATACCAATTGCAGAGATGGGTGGGGCTCATTTCCGGTCAAACACCTAACAAAAATGTTCATTTGAGCGGAGACGCAGGTTGTTGTGACTTCCACATGAGATTGTGGAACCCAGCGGTTGGGTGTACTTGACACTCAACTACTGTTGTCTCATTGGACGCTGTCCAAAGAAATCTAACATTACATATATACGCCATCCGACGCGAAGTCGGCGAGAGGTTGCTGAGTGTGGATGGAGTCTCCCTATTCTTGACGGGAGAGCATGTGTCGGTACCCTGACGAGCCTGAACATCGAGGGGCGAAACGTGTGTCCTCCAATTGCAGGGATGGGTGAGGCTCATTCCCGATCAAGTACCTAACAAAAAAGGTTAATTTGGGCGGAGACGAAGGTTAGTATGTGTTCCACATGAGATTGTGGAATCCAGCGGTTGGGTGTACTTGACACTAAACCACTGTTGTCTCATTGGACGCTGCCCAAAAAAATCTAACATTAGATATATATATATCCTTTGTTGCGCCTAGTAGAGTTATTCGTTTTAATTACTAATTATAATTTTAATTACTAATTTACACATTTGCAACACTTGCTAATGGTCGAAAATTAATATCAAAATCATAATTCTTTGCGCCAAACTTATAGAGCACTTCGTGAATTTCATGATGCACATAATCGGCCAAATGGGCGATGTATTCACCAAATTATCGTTAAATTCCAAAAGCATTTCACGTTGCTCGATATTAAAACAAAAACAGGACAAAAAAACTGTGCATTGCGAAAAAAAAAATTGCCGCAGTATTGAAGATCTAAATTTACCTATTCGTCGCCGTTCGCAGGAAGTTGGGTTTTGTTATTCAAATACTTGGAAACTTTGCGTAAAGATCTTGATCTGGTGCCTTACAAAATCTAGATTGTTCCAGAACTCAAGAAGCAAGATCATCGTTTCCGTGGTACGTTCAGTAAATTGGCTCAAAATCAAGTTGCAGTTGATTTGAATTTAAGTATAAAATTTTTCTTAGATATGAAACTCATTTTTGACTAAATGGTTACGTTAATAAACAAAATTGCCGCACTTTGAGTGAAAATGATCCAACAATTACTGAAATATCCAAAAAAATGCAGCGTATAGCACGAATTGTACGGCGGTGGCATCACTGAACCATATTTCTTTAAAAATTTAGCTGTAAAACACGTTACCATTAATGGATAACATTACAGAGCGCCGATCAATGATTATTTAATTTCGAATTTGAATGATATTGATCTGGAGGAGATGTGGTTTTAACAGAACGGCTCCACATGCCATATAGCCAACGCATTGATTTATTGAGCTGACCTGTTAGTTCCGACTCACTAAAATCACCATATATATATATATATATATATATATATATATATATATATATATATATATATATATATATATATATATATATATATATATATATATATATATTTAATTAGCAACAATACCAATGGTTCTGTTTTTTTGTTAAAAGTTCATTATATTTTAAAGTTTTTTCGAATATTATGAAAGAATGATCTTTTTCATATTATGGTTTACAGAAGAGTCGTGACTTATGAAAACTTATTCCGGTTATGTACTTTTCGGACTACTTCTCACCAGCGTTCTCTATATCTGGCTTCCTTGGTTGAATATTGGGGAGATGTACCTGGTTTTTAATTTAGATTGTAGATCTGCCATGTGATCTAGAACCCTCCATCCGTCTCTGTACCATGAATATTGGAGAGATGTACCTGGTTTTTAATTTAGCTTGTAGATCTGCCATGTGATCTAGAACCCTCCATCCGTACCCTGTACCAGGTTATTCGATCCCTGCATTCACTGTGGCCGAAGAATCTTACAATTCGTTCATGAATAATTTCGGATAGCTTTGCGGGTTCATTAATTTCTTGAATAACGGATGCGTTTGTTCATCCGGCAGTTCACGAAATGCATCTCCAGCACCAAATTTCAAAAAAATCAATGCTCGTGAAGTCTGATTTTTTAATGATCAATGGATATAGCAATATTGGAAAAACTAAGGATTTTATGATATGTTTCTTTGTGTTCCACGTTATATGTCCATCTCTTCAGATTTATATCTCTTGGCATATCGCATCTTCTTCTGATAATGACTGATAATGAGAGTAAAATAATAATTAAGTAAACTATATTATATTGATGATGTTCCTTCAGTGGGTTACAAACCCAGACTAGTGTTCAGCTTGGAACAAGAAGAAGGCCAAACATGTTTTAAAATGTTTTTCAATTTATTTTAGTCTTTTACCTGAAGAGTTGTGAAAATTGGCATACGAATGTGCGGTCAAGTTCAATATTCCAAACATTCCAACTTCATGGCACACAATCAATGAGCCGGAGTTGATTGGTTCACTGAATTTATGAAGAGAAACCCCACTATATTAATACGAACTACAGAAGCAACTAGTCTTGGCCGTGCATCTGCATTTAACAGACACAATGTGAATGAAGTTTTCACTAAATTTAATAATATTATGAATAAATATAAATTAACACCATCATGAATATGGAACCTAGATGAGGTAGGCATAATCATAATGTTGAAACCAGAGAAAATAGTTCGGCAGAAAAGGGTTAAACAGATTGGTGTTGTAGTTTCTGCCGAGCGTGGGACATTGGTAACTGTCGAACTAGCAGCCAAGCTAGCAGCAGCAGTTAGTTAGTTATAATTAATATGAACATTTTATGTAAAACGATATTTGGATTGAGTGATTATTAAAATAAACTTAATAATATTGAGTATTTTTAATCTAAAAATTACCTTTCTTTGAGACATTTGAAACTAGTAGACTCATAAAGTAAGTTTAATAACGAATAATAATAGAGAAAGCATATATACATAAAAAATTAGTCATTTTAGTCATTAAATTTAAATTATTTTAATTAAATATGATCCAAAATACGAGCGGAACAACTGGCCCCATCGACGGAACAACCAGAATTTTTTTTTTAGAAAAAAATTTCTCTAGAAAAATATTTATAAATATAATACAGCTAAAAATAAACAAAAAATGATTAAATATCTTGAATCAGTGATTAACATGCTATAAGTATTTGTAAGAGTTATATAACCGAGACTATTTTTATAGTCTATTTTTTTTTCGAAACTTTCAGCCCCTCTCTCCCCTAATTAACGAATTCACATGTGCCATATCAATACTCATATCAATATATCATATAATATATTATATAATATAATATATAAACTACTATACTATATAATATATTATATAGTATATTAAATAATATAACATGTTTAATGCTAATTGTTTTGCTTTTTAACATTAAGTGTCAATAGACATTCTTAAAATATCATAAATACATTTCAAACATACATCAACTGCAGAAAATAATAGTTCAGGTAATATTAGGAAAATGTTAAACACTAACTTGTGCGATGTGTGTATGAATTCACATTATTAGTAGAACTAAACTTTATCTTAACTTTTTGAATAGTTATTTAGCAATTTACGCCAATTAATGGCGCCAAGTTTTCTTATTTCTTCTAATATAACAATTAATCTTCCGACTTTTCACTTTACCCTCTTATTTACCGCTTCGTACAGATGGTTTTAATCAATATGAAACTGTTGGGAAAAGATGGTTCTAGGATCAAGGTGGAAAAGAAATCTCGACCAAAGGTATAATGTATATAATATAACTGCTGGAACTACCCACAACTTTAAGTTATATCTGTATGATTGTGGCATATTCATATTTTTTTTCCTTTTTTGTGTTTTTCGCCAGGACCTAAACTCAAAAAAAAATATCAAAAATATCTGTTCTTGTGTAAATAAAGAATCACTGGGTAAAAAACAAAAAATTACATTGTCAATGTATCATTGCCAAACACAAAAAAATATATTTACTTCCTATCTTTATATATCTATATATAGCATTATATATAGAAATTAATAATATATTTTTTTAGATTCTTTTTGAAAATGGGGGACAAGACCTCCCGAAATGTTAACGTTTAAAGGTTTGTATTTATTTCGAAACATTTTTATATTTTTAAAATTTTGTTCGTTAGGCAAATTTATTACAGAAAAGAATCACTGAGATATTTGTCTCCGTTTGGTTTTTTGTTTTTTAACCAGTGATTATTTACATAAGAACATATATTTTTGTTATTTTTTTTGAGTTTTAGATCGTGGCGAAAAATCCAAAAAAAAAGAAAAAAATAAACCCACAACTTTGTTGACGAAATTTAAACTTGTTGACCATCGTGATTAGTCAACGCTTACTCCCGCCATTGAAAAGTAACGCCATTGAGAGTGACGAAATAAATTTTGTTAAAGCCAGACAAAATTCTACGCTTCGAATATAATCTCCAGAGGCCATTTAATTTGTCCGTGAAAAGTTGCTAACGAGATTATTGCTTTTTGCTTTTAATAACGTAACCAATTTAACTTCCCATTTGTGGAAAATATTAAACATGTTTTTGAGAAGGTAATACGCTGGCGATTAATTAGCGTAAATTGCTAAATAACTATTCAAAAAGTTATGATAAAGTTTAGTTCTACTAATAATGTGAATTCATACACACATAGCACAAGTTAGTGTTTAACATTTTCCTAATACTACCTGAACTATTATTTTCTGCAGTTGATGTATGTTTGAAATGTATTTATGATATTTTAAGAATGTCTATTGACACTTAATGTTAAAAAGTAAAACAATTAACATTAAACATGTTATATTATTTAATATACTATATAATATATTATATAACTAGTTATATAATATATTATATTATATAACTCTTACAAATACTTATAGCATGTTAATCACTGATTCAAGATATTTAATCATTTTTTGTTTATTTTTAGCTATATTATATTTATAAATATTTTTCTAGAGAAATATTTTATAAATATTTTTGAAATTATTAATAAATAAATTGAAGAACATTTTAAAACGTATTTAGCCTTCTTCTTGTTCCAGGCTGAACACTAGTCTGGGTTTGTAACCCACTGAAGAAACATCACTAATATAATACAGTTTACTTATAATATTATTAGTTATAATATAATTTTATTTATTATTAACTTAAATATTATTTTACTCTCATCATCAGTCATTATCAGAAGAAGATGCGATATGCCAAGAAATATAAATCTGGAGAGATGGACATATAACGCGGAACACAAAGCAACATATCATAAAAGCCTTAGTTTTTCCAATATTGCTATATCCATTGACCATTAAAAAATCAGACTTCACGAGCATTGATTTTTTTGAAATTTGGTGCTGGAGATACATTTCGTGAACTGCCGGATGAATAAATGCATCCGTTATTCAAGAAATTAATGAACCCGCAAAGCTATCCCAAATTATTCATGAACGAATTGTAAGATTCTTCTGCCACAGTGAATGCAGGGATCGAATAACCTAAAAATATTGATGGTACAGGGACGGATGGAGGGTTCTAGATCACATGGCAGATCTCTAAAAAAATGAACAAGCTAAATTAAAAACCAGGTACATCTCTCCAATATTCAATCAAGGAAGATATAATTAGAGAATGCTGGCGAGAAGTAGTCCGGAAAATACGCGAACGGAATAAGTTTCCATAAGTCACGACTCTTCTGTAAAGAATAATTCGAAAAAGAAGATCATTCTTTCATAATATTCGATAAAACTTTAATATATAACGAACTTTTGATAAAAAAAAACAGAACCATTGGTATTGTTGCTAATTAACATTATATAGATCAAAAGTCACATAGGAAGGTTGTAATTATGGTTTCACTTCTCGCTGTAAACATGAGCTTCATATAAAACGCATAATCCAGTCTCCAGTAGGATTACATTATAGACATTATAATACTGGCACATTTTTTTTCATTCTTGCATCTTTTTTACTTAGTCCTTCATCATTCTTTTTTATTCTGCTATCTTGTTGAATATTTTGTAACCCTTTTTTTTTACTTATTTGGATTATGGCTATGGCAGCCATTCACCCGAGAGAAGTTGGGTCGTGGGTCACGGATGAATCTTGTCGGCTCTTCGCTGAGTGCGCCACGCAGTTCTTTGGATTCAAACATAATAATAACAAGTCCTTAAATTGGGAAAAGGGATCTACCTACTTCAAAAATACTCAATCTGTAAGTATCTGTCAAAATTATTTAATAATCACAAGCACAAGTTCAGGGATAAACAAAAAATAAAACATTTATCCTTTGCGGTGCTGTTTAAATATCCGGCTATTGAAAAGTCTGATAACTAAGATGAGCTATTACCGACGATAAATGTCCCGCATCAAAAATGTTGGGCAACTAAAATGTTCCGTATCTAAAGCCCTCTTTAAAAAATAAGCCTGTGTAGGGCTTGGCCAACTAATAAACATACCTCTAATGGAGTGGTTATTTAACCTGAACTGTCTGCGGCGTCGACTACTAAATTGCTGTCCGCCTTTTGGTATAGAGACGAGTGATTCGTAAGAAGTAGAGTTTTCTACTGCCCCCGCGTTTATGGCGGAATATCCAGATGCGCTTTGAAGCAAGATATGCGCAAGACAGAGTACTGTAGTAACCTGTAGGGACGATAATTTTTAAACGCTACAATTTCTCAAACGTTCTCATTTGTTTCAGTCTTTTTATTATTTTGTTTAACTTTGTTCAATTATTTTTGTTGCTTCCCTACTAAAACATCCTTTGCTGAATTATTGTTTATTATAAAATTCATGATCGAATTCTTCTCTCTGGTAGTTGTATTTTGTGGCAAAATTGGTACTCTAACAACATCTGAAAGTGGTATTGACTGATTTACTGAAGTTTCAAGTGTCTCCGATTTAAACTCTCAGACAAGTAAAGTTTCTGGTTCTAACATTGCAGTGCAAAAAAATAAAATTTAGGGAAATCTAATAACAAAGTATCTGTTTACGGTTTTTTAATATTACTGATGCGATTAAATGCTATTCTGAACAGTTCAACAACTTCATATTGTGCAATTATTTGCACCATTTACAGCTATATTTTTTGACTGGAGCAAAATATATTAAATCTACTGGTTCCATATATTACGAAGTACTACGAATGAGAGCGAAATAACAGATACTTTTCAGGTAGATTTATTTTTGAAAAGGAGCGCCTTCTCTAGTAACGCCCAATAAATTTAGAGCCAATATGAAAATTGGCGATATACGTTTTTTTGAAGGCAAAAACCCTTCTATCGATCGGAGAGATCATGGCCATTGTTTTCTCGGATTTGTAAGGCATTATCTTTATCGACCATATAGAAAAAAGGAAAAACGCTCAAAGAAGATTATTATGCTGCATTATTAGTCGAATTTCACTACGAGTTGACAAAAAAATGCCCTCATTCAACAAAGAAAAAAAATTCGGTTTTATCCTGATAATGCACCCGCCCATTCGACCACAGTTGCAACAGCGAAATTAGTCATTTTGCGCAGAGAATTGATGTCGTATCCACCCTATTCTCCAGGCTTGGTCCCTTCCCACTCTTTTCCACTTCTAAACATAAAGAAATGACTCGACTAAAGGCAATGCTTATCGAATTTTATTTTTATACTATTTCACAGAATTTGATAGATTGTACTTTATGAAAGGCATAAAAAATTTTGATAACTGTTGGGCGAAGTATAGCAGACACAAATTAGCAGATTAGCAGTAGCAGACTTGGTTGAAAAATAAATCGGTTTTCGATAAAAAAAACAGTATTCCATTCAAAAAGTATTTGACTTTTACACCTCCGAAGGTGATAGAATGGACAATAGTATTACTGGCTATGGTGACAATTTTTGGCTATTAAGGCAGCAATGACAATGGTACCAATTATGGCTAATACCTCTTTCATGCTTATCATGAACTAAGATGTAATATAAAAATATAAAATAAAGCATGAGCTTTGGTTGGTTTAACAAATGATATATAGTAGATGTAAGGAAATATATTATTGTAGACATAAAGGGTGATTTTTTTAGTGTGTCAAACTTTCGGTGGGGTTTGTTGTCAAATCACCATGGCAAATGTCATCATGGCAATCATCATGGCACATCAAATGTCTGGCAAATCATAATAGAACGTTTAACGTCACAGTAACGCTTGTAAATTGTCCAAATTTATTTTCAAAATCAGTTTATTGTGCGCCAAACTGGTAGAGTATTTTATGGTGCACATAATCATTCAATCGAGCGTTGTATTCGCTGAAGCATTTGCAGCCACTTAATATGAAAATAAAAACGAGACAAAAACTGTGCGTTTCGATAAAAATGTCGCCGCCGTTGCCAGCGATGTTCATGAAGATCCAAATGTATCAATTCGTGAATGGAAATCGTTACAGAGTGACTAATGAATTGAATGATCAATGATTATTTAATTTCGAATTTGAATGGTATTGATCGGGAGAAGATGTGGTTCCAACAGGCCGGCTTCACATGTCATTCATTGAGTAAACAATTCGGTGAGCAAATTATTTCGGGTAACGGACCGGTTAATTGGCCACCAAGGTCATGTGATTTAACGTCTTTAGATGATTTCCTTTGGGTTTATGTTAAGTTTTTGGTCTATATCGATAAACCAGCAACTATTGATGCCTTGGAAGCCAATACAACTTAGAGAATTCGGGACATAAGACCTCAATTGCTTGAAAATGTGGTTGGAAATTAGATTAGCAGGATGCGTTTTAGCAGAAGTAGTCAACATTTGTCTTATTCAACATTGCATGTCGAATATATATTTCATCTTCAAAAATATTTTTTTTAAACAGATTCATGGAGCTTCTATGTTCTCCCCTCTTTCTCCGGTAATAGCTAATATTTTTATGGAATATTTTGAAACTCAAGACATTAACAGCAGTCCGTTGAAACCTACATGCTGGTTCAGATAACACCTTCATCATTAGGCCGCACGAAATACAATCTCTAAACCTGTTTCTTTGGCACTTGAACAGTATACATTCCTAGAGCCAATTTACAATGGAGACTGAAAATAATTCTCCTCTTCCTTTTTCTTGACGTTTTAATACCAAAAAGACCAAACCAAAGCTTCTCCTATTCAGTCTAGTGTAAACTTGCCTGCACAAACCGTTATCTAAATGCGAATTCCCATCATCATCATCCATCCCAATTAAATTTGGTGGTCAAAACTTTAGTCACAAGACCTTTAAGATTGTCGGATAAGGACCATAGGTAAACAGAACTTAATTCCCTAAAAACGGCACTAATTCAAAATGGCTATGACAGGCGTCAAATAAAAAGTATATTGATAAAATTCATATTTGAATAATAATTTTATATTGATATAAAGTCATATTCACCAATGCATTAGAGAATTGTCCCAGACCCCAAAGATTTATTATTCTTATTCAGATCTCGTAATATCGAAAGGAAAGTTAAAAAGAAAGAAATGTATCTAGTTTTCTTAGACCAGTGAAAGATAATATTCCAGACTAGTCACATTGTGTCTATGAGATTCCTTGTTCTCATATATCGGCCAAACCAACAGACGTATACAAAATCGCATATACGGGCATTCTCTTGCGGTCCGAAAATCGGATCTCTCTTGAACTCTAGCCGAACATCATATCCAAATGGGTCACAAAATAGATTTCGACAAGGCAATCGCACCATTATATTCCTCCAAACCCTGCATAATTAGTGAAGCAATTGAGATCGAAAAACTCCTGACTGCCTAAACAAGGAACCACGGTCGTAGAGTTCCAAATACATGGAAACCTCTAAGTTTCCAAATTGCCCATCTGAAAACCTTCCAATCAAACGTCCACCTCCTGTCTCACCCCCTCCCCTCAATCGCGCATTCCATCCACAACATTAGCTCTTAATAAAGAGGTCGCACCGACCCCGTTCTGTTTTAGTTGTGAACCCTGGAGAGTAGGCCGATTGAGGCCTCGAGGCAAATCAACTAGATTTTCTTGACAATGCCTTCAAAGTGCGGTTTTACCTGAGATCTAGTAATTCTAATATATATATATATATATATATATATATATATATATATATATATATATATATATATATATATATATATATATATATATATATATATATATATATATATATATATATAGCGTTGTCCTATAGGTATATTTTAAGAAGCAATCCGGAAATCGGCTAATGGAATCGGCTAATGATTGTCTCCAAAACTAAGCAATTAATTTTCACTCAAGTACACTTTTTATAAAAAGATGGGAGACATTTATAAAAAACGATGCAAAATATTTTGGATATGTTCAATCATTTTCTTGTTTAAGTAGCTATATCTTTAAGCAAAAAAAGTCTGAAATTAAATTTTGTACTAAACGACTTGCTCATTAATTCCCAAATATATTTCTGTGGCCATCCAGCTGAGTTATAATTCAACTTTCCAAATGCCGTGAAATGCAAAATGAAGAAACATTCAATTAACTATGCAGTCGTGCACTAACACCAAATCTTTCTAATCCAATTAATTTGAACCGCAGCTGCAACCGAGAGCCCCAAAAGTGAAATGAGTTTGAGACGACGAAATTATACACGCAAACCACTACGTTTGAAAAGCAGGTGTGTCAGTTTCCAGAGTGGAATGGTAAACACACGCAGTATTCGGAAATATTCCGGTAGTCTGGAAGGACAGCCTCAAAAACAGAGTGAAAAATTACATTTATTTTCGGATAGTGGGCATTTTGAGGAAGTTTCATGTTCTTGTTATCGAATTGAGTTTTATAAAAAGATTATCAATATAGGAAGATGATATAAATAATTTTCCAATAAAAGTGTCATAACTTTGAAGGATAACAGCGGCAAATCTGTTTAAAATGCAAATGTCGTACATAGATTGCTGTGTTCACTATTTTATGTCAATTTTCCATGGAAAGGTATGGAATACACGAACTGGGCGCTAGAGCATTTGGAACGCGACCCACATCAATAATATTATTTTCCGACGAAGCCCACATCTGGCCTAATAAGTTTGTAAATAAATATAACTCTAAGATTTGAGCCGACGAAAATCTTCCGTGTTACTCTTAATGGTGAAGGTTATAGAAATCTGGATATAAACAATGTTTTCTTTCAACAAGACGGTGCAACGTGTCATCTTGCCAGTCAATCGATTTATTGCAAGAACATTTTCCTGGACGTATTATCTCATGAAGTGATGATCATTCGATCTCACGCTCTTGGGTTATTTTTTTGTGGAGTTATATAAAATTTCTGGTACACTATAAAACATATTTAATTGAGGTAGCTGATACCTGATGAAAATTTATGATAAATGAACGAACTAAGACATTTCAAAAATTTCAAATGGACATTATTAACTAAATTACTGCTGAATATAGTGGAAATTTAGATATAAATCTTAGCTCGTTTATCCAAATTGAACAATTCTTGACCTTAAACGAAATATTCAGGCTACCATTGAAAATATTCCAGGCGATATGTGAGAAAGAGTTTTTGAAAATTGGGTCTGAAAATGCATTCCACCAGACGAGGCCTAGGCGGACATTAGAACGATATTATTCAGGGGCGAAAGACCGTGTTGGTCTATACATTCAGGACGCGCTCCATATTTTGTGGCACTCAATAATTATTTTAATTATATAGCTCTCAGATTGACCTGCGAAACGTGTGACTAGATATTTTAAATATACGAGGTGTGGCTATTAAACAGAAGAAGTATACGCAGAAGAAGATGTGCCAAACGCCAGCGATCAACAGCTGTTTAGCGTGAAGCCTTCTCTTTCGAATGCGGTACTTCTCGCTTCTGTAAACATATCCGTACAACCGTATCTGTCGTTCGCATTACGCTATGTCCTAGGTAAATACGATATTTGCGGTGCTTGCGATGCGGAAATCGCACGCACCGAAAAACGGATACGGCAGTTGCTATTGAGGCCGAAGTAAATACGACAAATCCTTATTTCAGTTTGTTGACAACGAAAAATTCAACATGGCTTCGATAAAATCGCCACGGACAATATTATTAACTCTATTGATTCTTTTCAAGAAAATACAAAAAAGACGAATAGCACACATTAGTCTAACAGAGACAGATTTAATTTCGGAAAATTTCATTATCGATGTGGGTGCCTTTGCCTGGGTAATGCTGCAAATGTATTTTCCAATTCAGCAATTTACCAGTCTTATGAATGGCAATATTAATTTGCCCGAAAATGTGGACTTGTCAAATTCAGATCTGAATACTCCTTTTATTTTGATGGCGATGAAGCATTCCCCTTAAAGAGTCGTCTAACGAGGTCTTATTCTAGAAGACGGATTCAAGAAAATATTACCGCTTCATACTTTAAATATTAACATTCACGTGCCAGAATTACTGTAGAATGTGGCTTTGGTATCACTCCTGCAAGTTTTTGAAACCAAAAGCTGGAAGATGTCGTTAAATCAGTTTGTATTTTATATAATAGGTGTTCAGTGTTATGCTAGGCTGTTTATTAACATTTCGGAAAGAAAAAATAATAGAGATTAAAAAATGTTTAATTTAAATGTATTAAAATCAAATAACCGTTTCCCAAGGGATGCTAAAATTGCACGAGAAGTTTTTTTTCAATATTTTTCCACAAATAAAATTTAGTTATATCAACTAGTTAGTTTAGTTATTCAACCAAATATAGTTAAAATGTTTAATATCGGAATAAATTAAATTACATAAGAACTCGTTTTACTACGTTTGCTTTGTAAATTCCGTATTTTCAGCTACAAAATCCCATTTTTTAACAACCATCACTGCCTTTATAGTGCGAGTTCCGCTTTCCATAAAATATTTTATTTTTGGATCTCTGAAATCAATACTTCCATCGTGCGATATCAACGACAACTGTGGACAGAAACAAACAATTTGATTTTTAAAACGACGCAAAATCGTGCCAAACGTATACATTTCTTTTCCAGTTCGGACAACATAATTATTCTGTTTAGTTTTTAAGCTGGGTCCAGACTAATAAAATTTGGAATTTTTGAACAATTTGTTTGAATTATCTGGTGGATAACAGATGGTTCGTGTGCGTCTTGTGAGACGACAATATTTGTGTATGACTTTGTGTGTCAGAGCGTCTACATTGCCGCGCAGGCACACCACATACAGCACATACAGCCCGAACAACGCAAATTTGTATTGATGTGGACCCGGCTTTATAGGTTGCGATTATCGCATCGCACGCAACGCCGATTTCGTATTTACCTAGGAGATAGTGTTAAGCTGGGTCCACACCAATAAAATTTTACGTGTGTGTTGAATTTATCAGAACAATTTGTTTGAATTATCTGGTGGACAACAAAAAGTTCCTATGCATGCTGTGCCATGACAATAGTTGTATGTGACTTTGTGTGTCAGAGCGTCTAAATTGCCGCGCAGGCACCGCATATCCAAAACATACAGCCCGCACAACGCAAATTTGTTTTGATGTGGACCCAGCCTTAGAGTTTTTTTTGTTTCGCCGGAAAAATGTTAAGTGTAACAATAGAGCAACGAATTGTTGTGAAATTTCACTTGAAACATGGAAAAAACGCTGCTGAAACTTATACTTTATCCAATGAAGTGTATGACAATGAATGTTTATCGCGTACACGTGTTTTTGAGAGATTTAAGCGTTTTAAGATGGCCGAGAAGACGTTAATCCACGGCCGGGTCGCCTTCCACGTCAAAAATGACAATGACAACATCGAAAAATTCGGTAATCTGGTTCGATCTGATCGTCGGTTAAGTATTCGTGCGATTGCTGAAATGTTAGAAGTTAACAAAGAATGTGTACGGCAAATTTTATATAACAAATTTAACGTGCAAAAAGTGGATGTTGAAATGGTGGTTAAAATTCTCACGTTTGAATAACAAGAAGCTCGTAAAAATGTTTGTACTGACACTTTGAATGCCATTGAAAAAGACCCATACTTATTGGAAAGGATAATAACATGTGACGAATCGTGGTTTTTTTACTTATGATCCTGAAATGAATAGCCATTCGATGCACTGACAGAGCCCAAAATCACCGAGAGCGAAAAATACGCGAATGAGCAAATCAAAATCCAAAACAATAATACAGGCAAGTCATAGCTACTGTACTTACAGCATCTCATTGTTAGAACATCTGCCTTATTCGCCGGATCTTGCGCCGTGCGACTTTTATATATTTCCTAAGGTGAAATCTGCATTAAATGGAACAAGATTTGAATCCGTTGAAGCTCTGAAAAAGAAAGTGGCACGCGTTTTGAAGGAGCTGACAGGAGAACCTCCAGAAGACAGAAGACAGAAGACTTCCAGCACTGTTTCGAACAATGGGAGATTCGCATGGAGTATTGTAGGGATAGAGAAGGGGTATTTATTGAAGGTGATAATAAGTAAATATGTATGAAATAAAATTAAAGTGTTTTACAGCATCAGTCTCGTTGTTTAACCGTCACACCTCGTAAAACCTTAAATAATAGTATCAAAGTTCAAAGATGCCCTAAACATATTCATAAACCTGTATACACGACAAGCTTTCCCGATTAGACAACAAAGCCCGATTAGGATCAACGCGTACATATGTGCCCCGCGTAATCTGTTGACGAAATTACGGGATCGTTAACCCTTGTCACTCGTAAACGCTCACTGGCCCCATCGAAGAATAACAAGACAAATTCCACTAATTTCGGCTTAAAAAAAACTACTGCCTGAATAAATGGTCCGGGGACCGTTTTATTTGTCACAGAAACGTTGTTAATGAGATTATTGCCATTTGGCTTTAATGGCATCGCCAATTTAACTTTTAGTTTGTGGGAAATACAAAGGGTGTTTGAAATCCTTTTTGAGAGATTAAAAAGTTGAATATTAAACGAAATGACTAACTACAACATTATTATTAAGAACGGTTCTTTTAATCATGTTAATTTCTAGAGTACAACTTAATAAATTGATTTAGGTTTATATTTAAGTGATATAAATAATAGCTTAACGTAGGCTCAGAAGCATGGCCATTAACTTTCCATTAATCCCAATCAACACCACCCTTGACCTATCACTTCTTAGTTAGTGCTTAGCATTTTAATCTCTAGAAATGTTTTCCGGTTGGCAGGTGAAAAACGTAGGAAACTTCTCAAAAGACATACCGTCTTACCCAGCCTAGTTTGTAGCGTTCAGCCTCTGAGTCGCCAGATATTGCACTGATTTCTACTATACACCAGAGTCATCTGTGAATGAGTATCGCATAATATTTATGTAAGTCTTACTTTTTCATTCGTACTGATATAAATAAATAAATAAGCAAAAATTAATACCTAATAATTTCCACTATATTTAAAATTGTATGAATAACAATTGTTTCGACACACAGCGCCTTTTTCATTTACAAACTATGCTAAACTAACATTGAGAAAAGTAATTACAACCTAAAGGGCCCATGAACCTAATCATACCATAAAACATGATAGTGGGGTAATCCATTTTTTGTCAACGTCTAGGAGGGAAATATAAGTTTAATAACGGTAAATCATTCAAGTCTAGCTGGTAATTTAGCAAAATATCTAAATTTTTTTTTTTGTTCATTTCTAGGCTCTCTGAAAGATTTAATTTTTTGGATTTGTTCTCATTATGTAACATTTTAAAATTATCATTGAAAGTATGTTTTTCTAACATTAAGTGGTTAGCATAATGAGAATTATTTTGTTGTTTAGTGTAACTTATTTTATGTTCGTTGAGCCTAGTAGAGAAATATCTTCCTTTTTCAATCCTTCTATTGGAACCATTGGTGTGAAACACTAAACTTGAAGAGATTTTCTCAAGATTAAATTATCTCCTGATGATGCTAAATGGTTAGCGAAATGTGCGTCAAGCAGTTCAAAAAAGTGATTTGTTGTTTAGTGGTAAATCTCTTCAAGTTTAATCTTCCTGTTTGTCCAAATAGACTTTTGAACACGACCCGCATTTAATTTAATAAACTCCTGATTTATAATGAGGCCAGAAACCGGCCTTGAGAGACACTTGCTGGCCCTTTGGATGGCGGCTGAAGGAATGGCAAAGCACCAAAGTAGAGCGTTAATAAAATACAGCGGAGTAAAAATTTGTTTTATTTAATTTGAATACATTTTGAGTATTTATGATTCAACCAGATCGTCGGGATAATTATAGAACGGAATCATATATTATTCACTATTAAACATATAGATGCAAACATTCAACTTTCCAGAAGCAGAGACTATCAGGAAACAATTAATTATAAATTTAACAACTGTAATAACAAATATTTCTAATGTATCAAACTTTAGTGGTAGTTGCAACCGCGATTCTAACAGTTACTTTGAAAGTTCCAAAAGTGAAATGAGTTCGAGAAACCGAAATTAAACACGCCATCCACTACGTCCGAAATGCAAGTATGTCGGTTTGCAGTCTGGAATAGTAAACACACGCTGTTAAGGAGTGTTACCAGAAAGACGGGTTCGAGAACAGATTGTGGGACTAGATTTAATTCGGATAGTTTGGAATTTCTGGGTACGATCCGAGTATTACCTGTTCTAGTTTGTAAATGTCTTGAAAGACAAATATTTTCTTGGCCGCCAAGCCGTGGTATATTATACAGATATTGAAATATATTTAGGTGCAGAAAACTAGACAATATATACAGTTATGGCCAAAAATAAGAGTACTATTTATAAAATAGACTTTCAGGTAACAAAATTTCTTGAATTTCTTAAACCTAAATGCAACTGCAAAAATACTTTTATTATCATTCAGTGTCTTGATAAATATTTTCAAAAAATAATCGGAAGATAAAATAGATACGCGAATGTCATTAAGACATAATGTGGTCCAAAAAATAAGAGTGTTGAAGCATCTTGATAACTTTGGTTCACATATTATTATTTTATTTTTGATTGGCGTTTTTACTGTAAGTTGCCTGTGTATACAATCATTTTAAAAATATTGGGTCTTACTAAATATTATACTGATGAAGAACGCCGGCTAATTTTGCAACTGCGAGAATAGAAATAATCTTATAAATTTATTTTGACAAAGAAGTTTTTGCGTTGTTTCAAAAGTATTAAAAGAAAAACAAAATCATGGGGCAAAAACCAAAGTTCCGACACGGGAAACGAAAGAGTTCTAGTCGGGAAGGTGCTCGTTTAATTCACGAAGTGTGTAAAAATCGTTTTTTGACTTCGACGGTTACCGAACGTAAATTATAGTTACCAATCAGTATGAGAAATGTTAGGAGAGGTTTGCAATAATTTGGCTATAATGGCAGAATTATAAAGAAAGTTAACAACGTAACGAGTTTGCACGAAGTTAATAAAAATGGAGAACATTGGAATTTTTTTTTTCCGACAAAACTAAAATAAATTGATTTGATAATGATGGAAGAGTACGTGTTCGGCGTCGAGTGAATGAACATTTGAATCCAAAAAATACTATTCTTGGCCTCAAACCATGGCAATATTAAAATTTGGGGTTCATTTTCATATGCCGAAATTGGTCCAGTTCATCGGATAAAACAAAATATGTCCAAGGAAATTTACTTAAAAATCTTAAAAAATATTATGCTGTCTTAGGTCGAAGAACATATGCCATTATGGTGGAATCAGCATGACAATGATCCCAAACACACCGCCAAAAGTGTGAAAATGTGGTTGCATTCCCACAATTTTTTGTTTGTTTACCTTGGCCATCTCAGTGACCGGACATGAATATGTCGAAAATAGAACTATATAGAATTGTATAGAAAATTTGTAGAAAATTTTGAAGATGCGTGTAACTTTAAGGAAAACATCAAATATCAAAAAATTATGGGATGCTGTTAAAAAAATTTGGTATTTCTTTCCAGTTGATGTTTACGGCAATCTTATAGACTCTATGCCTAGACGATGTGCCACAGTTTGAGAAAACAAAAGCTATCCAATAAAATACTAAGTTGATTTTGACTAATTGGTCCTGGAAATACTGCTTTTTCTTGTTTTGTGCGTATTATTTCTAAACAGTTTATAACAACAATTTAAAATTAACCAACAATTTATTTTATACAAAATTATCATATATTAGTTAAAAAATTTTAAAAATTAATTGTTAAATTTAATATTGGTAGGTTTTTAAATGTAAGTTTGTGTTTTTTATAAAAGTTATATGTATTGTAGAATTATTCTGAGGATGGTTCATTGTTGAACCGAAACGTTAATAAAAAAATTAAAAATTAAAACTTAATTACTGACCGAAAGTCCCAATAAATTAAAAAATATATATATATATATATATATATATATATATATATATATATATATATATATATACATATATATATATATATATATATATATATATATATATATATATATATATATATATATATATATATATATATATATATTTATATAAAGGGTATTCTATTAAGAAGTTTCGAATGTTGGAAACGAATAAAAGAAACGATTCATAACATATCTGAAAGTTATTTATGGCAGTGCGAAGCTGGACAGTGTACAATTATACGTGAAATACAACATCTGTCAAATGACCGCCACGACTTCTCTGGCAGCTCACAATTCTTTTGTTGAAATTCTGGATTACTGCTGAACACATTTGCGGAGTTATGTCACGAATTATTCGCCTAATTTCTTCTTTCAACTTTTGAACGGTTTGCGGATTATTTTTGTAAGCTTTGCTCTTCATATAGCCCCACAAAAAACACAAATGTCTGTTAACAGGCGCGCGTAACATTGGGTATCAGCAGAACTTGAACGTGGTGAATTTTGAAAACAGACTTAAGTCTACATCCTTACAAAATTCAGCTAACACAGAACCATGCCGACCGACACATGGGCCAGCCGACCATGGGCAACGCCGTGCATTTGCCAGTTGGATTCTACAGATGAAGGCAAATGACAATATTAAATAACTTTCAGGTATGTTATGAAACGTTTCTTTTATTCGTTACCAACATTGAAAACCTCTTAATGGAATTATATATATATATATATATATATATATATATATATATATATATATATATATATATATATATATATATATACATATATATATATATATATATATATATATATATATATATATATATATATATATATATATATATATATATAATAGAATTACTAGGTTCTCGGGTAGAACCGAGTTCTAAATGGTAAAATCTCGACGTTTCAGCTTGCTTCCACTTTGAAGCATTTTCAAGAGAATCTAGTTGATTTACTCCTAGGCCTCAATTTGTCTAATCCCCAGAGTTCATAACTAGAAAAAGAAAAAATTCCGAACAAATAAAACAACAACCAAATTAGATGTTTTGACACTGTTTATGTTATGTGAAATAACATTCAATATCCTTAATGTCTAAAAACAATTTCGGATAAATGTCCGCCGCGGCTACTTCTGACAATGCGCATTCTCTATCTAATTTCCGACGACTTTTTCAACCAATCGGGTTCTTATATCACCAATTGTCTAAGTTATGTTGGCTTTCATGGTGTCATAGTTGCTCATTTATCGGAATAGACCAAATATTGATTGTAACCCTAAAGAAAATAATCTAATGACGTTAAATCACATGGTCTTGGTGGCCAATTAACAAGTCCGTTCAGCGAAATAATTTCCTCACCTAATTCTTCTCTCAATAAATCGATTGTTGCGTTGTGGAGCCGTCCTGTTGGAACCATATTTCCTCAGAGCAATGCTATTCTAATTTGGAATTAAATAATCATTGATCATCGTTTTGCAATGATCCCTATTAACGGAAATGTACGTTTTAGCTTAATTTTTAAAGAAATACGGCACAATGAAGCGACATGTGGATAATCACCATTCCATACGGTACATTTTTCAGGATGCAACGGTAATTATTCGATCATTTGCAAATAATTTTCACTCCAAATGCGGTCATTTTGTTTATTAATGTAAACGTTTGGCCAAAAATATGCTTCGTCGCTAAACAAAATTTTGCGGTTAAATTCTGGTTCAAGTTACAATTGATTTTGCAACGATGCAAACGATAGTCTTGCGGCTTGAGTTCTTAAACAAACTGGATTTTGTAAGGCAGCAGTTTAAAATTTTCGACGTCGTCAAATAACAAAGCCCAACTTCTTGCGAGCGGCGACGAATTAATAAATTTGGACCTGCGTCGATACTGCCAGTAGCTTCGGCGAATATTTTCTTACACAGTTGTATGTCTTGTTTTTTTTTTAATATCGAGCAGCATAAAATGCGTTCGGAATTCGGTGACCACCTGCACCATAAAATTCACAAAGTGCTTCATAAGTTTGAAGAACACTGATTTTCATCATAATAAATTGCGACAATTTGCAAGCGTTGCACTGATACTAAACGTTTCATGATGACTTGCCAGACTAGATGAAAATAATTTTGACACTAGAGGTGCGCAAATTCTCTGGTCATTTGACAGCGACCCCTATCAAAAGTCAGCTTAAAGATTTACTTCAAATATTGAGGTCAAAAAGTTGGAACGCCTAAACGTATTGAATTTCAAGATGACTACGTTGAGAAATAAAAAATTAAATCTGAAAAATCTTGTGATTTCTTTATCAAATTATCAAATTTTGAAGGAACCTCGGAAATTCATCATCCTTGGTTTGTCAAAAATCACGTTGCTAAACTTATATTCAAAAAAAGCACGAGCACATGCACCCTCTGGCCAATAAACTACAGGAAATTTAGACTTTTAAAGGATGTAATTTTCTTTGTTCAATACTATTATTTTTACAAATCTTTAAATAAACTACACAATTGTTCAAACATTTATACACAAAAACATGTAGAGCCATATACATATGGCTGAAACACATTGAATAATGTCAGAAGTACGTAGGGTCCATTAACAAGTTATAAAAATTTAAGAAATTGAGAATTGGCGTTTTTTGTGTTGAAATCAACAATCTGAACTGAGAGAGTTTACGGTTACTTGACTGTAAGCATTATTGAAGCAAAATTGACCTTAAATACATGAAATATTGTAAAAATATATATGTTCTGTGCAACCACATTATACAAGACTTGTAAAGAGAGGATGTTGAAACTCATCTGAAAGAATTCTTACAACTCAGCTTATTTTCTGACCTTGGTATCACCGAAGTGTCGTTGTTTATAATCAATGTTTTAATATGTCGGCTTAGAGCATATGACATTATGTCGGCTTAGAGCATAAACCGGCTAAATACATTTTTTGTTCTTTAAGACATATTTACACCGTTCGAAAGATAAAGCGATATTGCATTGGCTAGGTAAAACAACTAAATGTAAGAATGTATGTAAGAAAAATTGACAGCTAAATCCGTGACTGACGCTATTTTGTACTGTTTTTTTGTTACCGACAGTTCCGCTTTCGTAATTATTTCAATTAATGGTGTTTTTTTGTGTCGATTCGAGGGTTTAATGACTGAAATATTGCACATGATAATGCCTCCAGTGTCCATCAATCGCATGAAAATAGAAGTTGTGTTTCAAAGCCATTTGGTAAAGAACGTCGGGAGTTCTATTCTTCTATAAGAATATTTTTTAGACTTTTTGCCTGTTATGGAACTCATTACTGTCGTGCAACAACCAAAAAGAAATATTTACTGTCAGAGTGGAGTACAAAAAAAACTTTATATGAATTTTACAAAAACGACTGGTGTGTATCACGAGATGTGTTACCTCTATACATCGACGTTTTTCATGCTGTTTTTAATTCCAAAAACTTTGCCCTATATTTTTCCAAAAAGGATCAATGCGAGAAATGTGATTTATATAAAGTTGGCAATCTATCTGAAGCGGACTATTTAGAACATCAAAAAAAAGAAAACATATAAAAATGATGAACACATTGTGTTCATGGTTGTTTTACAGGTTATGTTAATGGCATCCAAGTCAAATATCAACAGTCTGTATTATAAAACAAAACTTCAAGTACACAATCTTACGTTTTATAATCTAAAGAAGAAAGACTGATTCTGTTATTTATGGAAACCAACTGAAGAAGACTTGAATTCTGAAGAGTCTGAAAGCGTTTTGATGGATTTAGTTAAAAAGACTATCAGGCACGCAGATAATGTATCGACCGAACCAATATCAGAAGGCCAAAAAGGTAAATTTTTATAGCGATGGATGCACATATCAGAAATGAAACACCGTGGTATCTAATGCCTTGTTTTTATAGCTATGAACCACAACAAAAGTTCCTTGAAGTTGGGCATACTCAAATGGAAGCAGACTGGATGTATTCTTCTATTGAGCGGGCTCTGAGAAACAAAACTATCAATGTTCCTGCAGGTTATATGAGTGTATGCAGAAGTGCTAAAAAATCAAAACCTATAGACGTATTATACAAATATTTATTTTTTAAGAAATTCAAAGAAATTCAAGTGGTGACATATTTTTCAAACTGCGATTCCCTGACGAGTGGAAATTAATACCACAAACGAAATCATCGCAGGTCACACTGTTGCCTTTTGCTCGCTTACAACAATTGCATTAAAATAAAAGTAAGAGCAGTGCAAGGAAGTTTGAGGACCTGCAATTCTTCAGTATTACAACAATGTTCCACATGACTCAAAGTGGGACTGATGTTTCCAAAATACTCCTATTTTTTTTTTAAGTTACTTAATCAATAAGGAGAAAGTCTCATTTTTATGTGATAGCTTTAGATGTTACAAAATGTTCCATTTTTTGTTATGTTACTAATTCTTTATGGACAAAGAAACATTTTAATATTACTTTTTGACAACTATTGAAACACCTACCTATTGTTAATTTTTCAAAAGTCTGTTGGTAAAAGTTTAAAGTAGTAGATTTTTATATTTTGTTATTGTGTCTTGAATCAATACACTGAAGATTTCAAGAACAATTTTGTTTTGGATTAGTAGTTTAATTTGATATGTAATTAGGTTTTTAAAAGTTTATTATCAAAATAAAAATTTACCTATTATTTATTTTGTCTATTTTTCGATTCTTATGAGATCAGAGATTTATCCTTACATAATCATAACATAAAACTTCGTCCATACCTTACTCAGAACTATCCAGCTAACTTCTTTTAATACATTAAAATCGCTCAAGAAAACTGGCTAACTCACAAAAATGCTGATAAAAAAAATAATTATTATTATTTATTTCTTTTTTCAGACTTGATTATAGAAAATAATGCAAATAAACGAACTATAAATTTTACTTTTTGTTATCAAGCAATGCGAATTATTTTTATGGAATATTTTTGTTTGTCCTGTAAAGTTTCCTAATATTGAGTTAGCAGGTTTACACCCTAAACCGACGATAGGTTAATTCTTCTATTACAACCAGGATTGAATCATCTCCTGATGATGCCAACACGGATACCAAAACGCGCGTAGAGAAGTTAATAAAGTGACTTGGCGTTTAATAGTAAATTTCTTCGATAAATGTATTTTAACTAGCTTTATCCGATAATTTTCTATTCCTAGTTAGAATTACCCTGAAATAATAGCTTCAGGCATCAAATGTACTCTAAACAAACTCATAAACCTGTACCGGAATCAGATTTTCGCAATTAGGTGACAAACCGCAATTTGGGCTGGTACGGACATCGGTTTTATGTCGACAACATTTTGGAAAACAGAGCCTCACCATCGGAAACAAACGAGTTTAATTTCACTAAAACCGTTTTAAAAAGATATGTGATCGAAATAAAATTTTCACTGTTTGTGTATAATAGTATTGCCAAATTTATTTGATGTTTACGGGAAATTTCGGGCGTTAGATTTGATCATCCCCTAGTGATATTAACGCGGTTAGCGAAACGCTTTACGAGAGACGGCAAACAAGTGATTTGGTATTTGGAATGTGGCAAATCACCACATTCCATATTTCAATATAAAAGTTGAAATACAAGGTGTCCTAAAGAAAGTTTCTTTTTGATATGACGATATAAATAAAAGAAAGACGTCCATCAAAATATGTTTTTTTATTATTGAAATACACATTTAAGGAAATTAGTTTTTAAAAATAATGTCATCCAAATGTAAACCTTCACGCTCACGGTACTGATCTAAAGAACAGCAAAATTTCTTTTTACTGCACCAAAAAACCCGGTTCATTGACGGTAACTTTCGATTTTAGATAACCCCACAGGAAAAAGTCTATAAGGCCCAAATCACGACTTCATGGAGGCCCATTTATATCGCCTTTCCGCGAGATTAATTTGTTTGGAACAATTTGTTTGCAACAACAATTTGTTGCGAACTCGTGGCAGAGACGTTTTGGAAGTGTGTAACGTTGCTTCGTCCTGCTGAAACCATGTTCTTTGATTATAACCAGAAAAGTTTGCAGTTCAAATACCAAAAATTGTCTAACATTTCCACATAACACTCTGAATTGACGGTAACTACGCGGTTTGCAGTTTGTCACCTGCCATCTTTAAAAAAGTACGGGCCGATTATTCCTTGCGCTGACATTGCAGCCCATTCAGTGTCTTTAGGCGAATGTAGGAGTTTTTGGTGCTTGTGTTTCGAGTTCGTTGCACTTCTATACTGACAGTTCTGCTTATTTACATAACAGTTAAGATGAAAATAAGCTTCAAATCCTTGTTTTTGTAAAATTTTCGCACACACAACGCATGATCTACTCTCGAGAAACGGGTTAAAAAGTAAATTTCCAAATGTGGTGCATTCGATAGACGGGCACCTTACGTCCCTCAAAATTGTTGCGCTTGCACCGTGAACCAATGAAATAAAAGCTCTCTTATGGGACACCTTTTATACGGTATATATACTAATAATTATTGATTATATAAGGTTATACAAAAGAAGGTTCCTCCTTTTAATCTTAATATATAAGAGGTTTTGAAATAAACTAATGAGAGAGGTAACGCATAGCGTTCAATCTGGCTATTCTGTTGAATTCCACTTTGGAGAGGTGGTTGACCATCTGATGCGTGTTCAATACGAATTTAAACTACCGGGGGTCATTATTCATATATGGAAATAAACTGATTTTCTGACGAGATGTATAACAAGTCGCACCTTAATAATAAACATGCTTTTATAGCAGATCGAACTAAAAAATGAAATATATATAATATATAGTTTAAAGAAAACCAAAAAAAACACGCTTTAATGGTAAACCGAACTAAAAAGTATAAAATAATTTTTAGTATAAAAATAAAGCGATGAACGAGAAAATTAAGGTGTCATTGTGAAAAAAGCGTGGGGTGCTCGATGTCAGTTGTTATAAATATTCCATCAGTACCGTTTCTATGTAGTTCTAAGTAGAATTAGCATGAAAATATGGTACAAAGCACCTCAAAGCATCAGCAAAGCATCTTGGTTCGGTTTACCATTAAAGCGTGTTTTTTAGTTTTTTTAACTATAATTTATTTTTCATTTTTTAGTTCGATCTGCTATAAAAGCATGTTTTTAGTTTTTTAAACTATTATTTATTTTTCGTCACTATCTAACGTTCATACTGCCTTCCTTGGGCGTTGTAGCAGTGTCTCAGGCTCCCTCTCCGAAAGCAAATCCTTGATCCTATTCAGGATAATGAGACGAACTTACTAAATTATTGTATTGTCATCGGTCCTTGATAAGTGTGCAAAGTTTCAATTTAATTTGACGTTTTAAGGTGGGTGAAAAGAACGTTCAAAGATTCCATTACGTGACAAAAGCGTGTTTTAAAAAACATTTATTATATTCATATTTATCAGTTCAGGCCAAACTTATTCTTCACCATTAACAGTAATACTCTTTCCATCATCGTCTTCAAATAAAAATAAGATTCCTCAGTCCAAAAACCACACCAACCCGTAATTTTCTGTGGATGGAGAGGTAACTCTTAAATCACTTGAGAGTTTTCAGCGGTCCAAATCCTGCAGTTATCCTTATTAACAAACTCATTAAGCCAGAACTGTGCTTCGTCGGAATTGATTATTTTTATTCAAAATTGGGTTCCCAGAATACATTACACCTGACGAAACCAAGAGAGATTTTCAAGATAAAATAAAAATTATTAGGTCATGACTTGCAATTAATTGTGTCCCAATTTAAGCTCTGACGCTCAAATTGGACAACCCTTTACTATCATAAATAACAGACATGCCCAAAAACATATGACAATATATCTGAGAAGGTTTTTGATGCAAAGTAGAGCTAAAAATCAATGCTATTAGTAAACTATTTATTAGCATTCTCCACCAAATATAATAAGTGATCAGTGAGTGACAAGAACAGCCGCAAATATAGTAAATCGAAGTTAAATTGTTGGTATTACACTTTCATTAGTTAAATATACATAAAATAATAGCCGTATCTCTAGACAAAACTTTGGCTGTCGCCTCGAAAGCCCAAAAGGAGAAATGAGTTGTGAAATGGGCGAAATTCTAATCTACAATCCACAATGTCCGAGATACAGGTGTGTCGATTTCCAGCCCTAAATATTAAACATATACTTCGTTAGGGAGTGTTGTCTGATGGACGAACTCGAGAACAGATTGAAAGAGGGTTTGGGAAATTTGGGGTAGGATGCGAGGAGGAGCGTTATATATTGATAAATGACGAATATTATTCTTGTCGAACGATGGCATTTGGTATATGTTTATTAAAATTAGTTTTTAAAGTGACGCAATTAACTGACATAATTTATAATAACAATAAATAACTATTCTATAGTTAGCTATATATATATATATATATATATATATATATATATATATATATATATATATATATATATATATATATATAGGGTTAGTTTAATAATTTGTTTTTTTTTCTTGAAACAAGTCAATTCGGCTTAAGATCGCATATTCAATATTGTAAGTTAGAATACGGTGTTTATTTAGGATAATTAATCAGTAGTTATTGCTATCAATACAATTTCTAACGCCAGTTTTATATTAGTGGTTATTGGTGATTACAATATAGTTATTTAAATCGGGCAGTTTATGACTGTAATAATCGGATTGAAAAGGAATATATTTCATTTCATAGCTAAGAAATAAATTTAGTCTTGTAAACTCTTACTGCAATTTGAAATATATATGTAACTGATTTCTATTTTGGATGTTTGTCACATCTACTAAACAAGATTTTTTTCTTTTTTTGGGTTTTTCGTCACGATCTAAATCTCAAAAAATATCAAAATATCTGTTCTTGTGTAAATAAAGACTCACTAGGTCAAAACCAAAAACCAAACAGAGACAAATTTCTCAGTGATTCTTTTTGGTAATAAATTTGCCTAACAAAATTTTAAAAATATAAAAATGTTCTAAAATAAATACAAACATTTGAATGTTAACGTTTCGGGAAGTATTCTCCTCCCGTTTTCAAAACGAATCAAAAAATAAATTATATTACTTTCTATATATAATCTAAAGATAGGAAGTAATTATATTTTTAGTGTTTGTCTATGATACTTACATTGACAATTAGTTTTTAATGACAGTAACATAGTACCAAAAAATATATAGGTTTACTCTGTGATTGTTTACTCTACTGATTGTGTATTGAAATACTTAAATGTTTTTAGTTGTATTGTATTGACGAGGCAGAAGTAAAGAACCAATGGTACAACTCGTTTCGAACGTTGAATCAACCCTAAACGACAAGCCAGATAAGGAAGCGGAAATAATTAGACAAGATGTAGCGCGAATATTACGATCCAAGAAAATACCAAAACCAAATGTTAATAAGACTGAAATCAGAGCGATCGAAAGTTTAAAAAGAAACGAGGATATCACTATAATACCGACGAACAAGGGAAACGCAACAGTCATAATGAACACCGAAGACTATATGGCAAAGATGACGAATATTTTACTGGAAAAGACGTATAAACCAGTGAACAGAGATCCAACAATGTATCTAGAAAAAACGACCAAAAGCAAAACCAAAGCATGGAAACTAGAACCGGACATTGAACGAAGAATAATTCCGAGGGAAAAAATAAGCAGATGTCCTAAACTTTACGGTCTGCCCAAAATAGATAAACCAGAAATCCCATTAAAGCCCATAGTAAGTACCTTCGGTTCTCCAACATAAGATTTGGAAAAATATCTAGCCACTATCATGCAACCAAGCGTCAAGCTTGCCGAGCCCTATGTTCAAAACTCAGAACATTTGATAAGGATGACTAAAGATTTCCAACTAGAGGATACAGACATACTGGCAAGCCTGGACATTGTCTCACTATATCCAAGTATCCCCATAGACGAGACCCATGACCTACTTTCGATAAACAAACACTTTTCACCATATGTGGGGAAACTCTCCGAACACTGCTTGAAGAATAGATATATTTTTCCTTCAACCAGCAGACCTACAAACAGACCGACGGTGCCCCAATGGAATCATTTTTATCACTCGTTATATCCAACCTGTTCATGACCGACTTCGCAACAAAGGCATTGGCGAACGCTCCTTTAAAACCTAAATTTTGGAAACGCTACGTGGTTGATATCTTAATAATATGGCCTCACGGAAACGAACTTCTAAACAAGTTCCTAACTCAGTTAAACGAAATCTACCCCAGAATACAGTTCACTCTGGAAGTCGAACAGGATAGAAAACTGCCATGTTTGGATCTCCTTATCACAAGGAAACTTTCCGGAACCCTCGAATACACAGTGTATAGAAAACCAACTCACACCGTCGATACCTCAACGCTAAATCCTATCATCATCCTTCTCAAATCCAAACAGAAGCGAACACCTTGATTTCCAGATCCGTCCGACTGACACGACCAGATACAGGAAGCGAAGAATTACCAATAATTTCCACAGCCCTTAGATAAAATGGATATTCAGAAAATTGTATCAGGAAGGTCATTCGCCGTCAGGAAACCCAAACACGAAGAACAGTAACGAGGATCATGAACCAGATACACTATACATCCTGCTACCATACCTAAAAGGGATCACTGAGAGGATAGGCAGACTACTAAAGAAACATAAGATCAGAACAGCCTACAAGCAGCACAAAACTGTCGCAAACATCCTAAAAAATTCCAAGAATAAAGTTAGACTGGAAAATCATGGGGTGTATAGTATCTGTTTGCGGACTGCAACAGAATATACATAGGACAAACAAACAGATGAATATCGGCCAGAATACAAGAATATAAAAACAACTTAAAAAACAAACAAACCACTTTCGCTCTGTTGCAGCACCATCTACAAACAGGACATAAAATCAAATTTGAAGGAGCTAAAGAAATAGCGGCTATTAAAGCAAGTATACCGACCCGTGCACATCAGTTGGACTCTTCAGTTGAAGCGGAAACACTTGAAACACTTGACACTTGAAAATATCAAATGAGACTTTGGCGAAACATCGTGACTCTTCACAAAATCAACGGATCGACACGCGGAATGATTTAGAAACATTATCTACCATCCGTAAAAATAACATATACATATATATATATATATATATATATATATATATATATATATATATATATATATATATATATATATATATATATATATATATATATATATATATATATATATATATATATCTTAGTTCGTAGTGTTTCGCGGATGGAAGAATACGCTTGACTATTAGTCCGGTAGTACATCCGATCGCCAAGGTCACACTTGGCATTCTCAATGCTTGTCTGAAGCATTGAGCAGAGTTTGTTTTCATTTATTATCTTTGTTATTATTTCCTTTGTTCCGCATTTAATTGTTACGGTTAATTGGTCTGCTATAATTATTAGGCCAAAATTGATTTTGGTTAATAATTATCAATCTTATCGAAGCAATAATTATCGAAATTTGGCGGGTTCTTGGAAAGTAATTTTGTTGTTTTAGTATCTGAGCTTCCCATATAGCTTCATTATCTTCATTAGCTTCATTATCGGATATGGAAATACGTTTAAACATAGTTTGTTCTTTCTAACCATTGATTTACATTTCTCTGGATTGTAGTGTATTCACTCTATATACTCTATTTTAGTGTATAACAACGAATCATCGCTTCGCGCAATGTATTTATATGTTGCGATCAATAGGGATCATGTAGGAGTGTTCGATGATCAAGTAAAGGCATTGGATAAATGCGATAAACAGTATAGACTTTTTGATCGACTAATGGTATGTCTAAGACAAAGACTAATTTTGTGTCTGCCTGATATGCTTTTAAATTATATCGAGATTATATCGAGATACTGTGGTATTGATGTAGCAGATATCGGCAATGGAAGATTATTCCTTTTAAGGGACTGCAATATTTGTTTCAGCGAGTCAATCAAATCAAATTGTGTTATAATTGAGCTATGCAGAATTTTCAATCTGGCAAATGTTATTGAATTTATTATATCGCTTATAGTATTCTCGATAAAAATATAACTTTCCATAAGGAATTCACAAATTTTAAATGTATTGATAATTTAATTGATCTAAAATGTTCATTATTGAATTTCTGATTTCTCTAATATCTTTATTAAATATCTCTTCATCGATTTGTAACCTTTGGATCGTTGAATTAAAGTTCTTTATTACTGACGTTGTTACTGATATTTGATTTTTTAATAGATTTTCAATCTGGAATTCATCTTCGGTAATTTTACTAATACATTCATTAAAATATTCGCCATCTGAAGCGTTAAGATTTCTGGTAATAGATTTCCATATTGTTCCGATTCGGTTGAGTATTCAGCGTTTTTCTCTCTATATGTATTTCCTTGTATCGCTCGTTATTTCTGTATATTTAGTATTAACTGATTTGGAAATTTGTGATAATAGATTGATATGTGTCTGTATTTCAGCTTTGAATGCTATCATGCGGGGTGTATCTTCTTGAATCATGTGTAATATATTTTCTAATATTACATCATTTCTTGAAATCGTATCTTTGATTGTTTTTAATTATTTCTAAACGAGTAGCGTCCATTTATCGTTGAATATTCGAATTTGTCCTTGTTCATATAAATATATTCCAATTGGATTGTTGATAGGAGTTAATGTGCATTGGGAGTTGACGATTATTATAAATCCAAAAATTCTGAAAAGAAATTACTCATGATAAGGTTATAGTCTATCGAAATTTATTTTTGATTTTTGATTCGTTTCTGGATTTAAAAAAATAGCTGAGTGTTGAAAGAGTTCTTGGATTTCGAATGGTCCCTTAAACTTATTTTCAGATTTGTTTGTTATTTGCGATTCTTTAACATATACCTTGTCTACGATTTTATATTCATGAAATTGCTTTGAAATAGTTTTATCAAAATGGGTTTTTGATTTTTCTTTCAGTTTTCTTTGTTTGTTTGATTGTTCTTTCGTGTGCGATTTTATAATAATATTCCATTTTCTTGTTCAAATCTCTCATGTATTTCTTTATTAAATTTTGTTCGTCAAATAGTGTTTCAGGTGGTCTTGAAGATGTATGCCCAAAAATTTACTCTAATGGTGTAAATCCGTCTGTTCTATTATTTGTGTTATTATAGCATATTACTGTATAAGGGAGACTATTAAAAGGGTGTTCGTCTGGGTTTTCCATTTGATGTATTTTAATCATTTCACTGAGGGTCGCATGGAATCATGGATCATGGTCGCATGGAAATAATGAGTGGAAAAAAGGGATAATAATACCAATTTATAAGAAGGGAGATCCAAAAGACTGTGCAAATTACAGGGAAATTATCTTACTTAGTGTTGTATATAAGATACTGACCATGATAATAAATAACAGATTAATGAGGTATACAGAAGAAAAAATTGGACACTGTCAATATGGCTTTAGGTGAGGCAGATCTACCATATACGCGGTATATATAGTAAAGCAAATAATAGAAAAATCCCAAGAATATGGAATGGAATGGTATATGGTGTATATTGATATCAAACAAGCTTTCGATATTCTGAAACGGGGACAAGTAATAAAAGCTATGACGGACATGAAACTACCGGGCAAGCTAATAAGAATCACAAAAATAACAATGGAAAATTCACAAGCAGTAATTAAGAAGGACAAACAGAGGATATTGAGATTAATTTAGGAGTGAGACAGGGAGATAGGCTATCAAAAACATTGTTTATATTAACATTGGATGCAGTAATCAAAGAGTGTAATTTCACGGGAACAGTCATCAATAAAGCGACATAAGCAGTTGCATATGCAGACGATCTTACTGTGTTAGCTAGAGACAGAATAAGCCTGCAAGAAGCAAAGAAAAAAGGCCTCAAAGCTAAAACATAAATATAAATACAAAAATAAAGGTATAACAAGCAGTTTTAAGACCGGTGGTGACCTATGGTGTGGAGATAATGAATTCCATAAGCTTGGAACAGGAAAAGTTACGAATACTTGAAAGAAAGATAGTAAGATGAATATATAGATTTAAGGAAGTTGCAGAAGATGAACACAGAAGGTTAATGAATTTTGAAATAAAAACTATTTTGAAAGGAGAAGATATAGTGAAGACCATAAAAGTGCAAATACTTCGCTGGTTTGGCTATGTAAGGGAATGGAAAACAACAAAGTAGTAAAGAAAATTACAATGTGGAGATTAGATATTAACAGAGGAAGGGGAGATCGAAAAGTAGGTGGGAAGATCAGGTGTGGGAAGACATAAGGAAATTGGAAATACAAACATGGGAGGAAAAGATACTGGACCGAGATGTGTGGAAGAAAATAATGGAAGAAGCAAGGACAAACAATATGATAGAATAAGGCAAGTATAGAGGAACGTAGACGAACTCACCACAAGAAATGAGTTTCTAGAGCTCAAAAGAATTGAGCAGCTACTACTCCTAATGGAATATATATATATATATATATATATATATATATATATATATATATATATATATATATATATATATATATATATATATATATATATATATATATATATATATATATATATATATATATATATATATATATATATATATATATATATATATGTATATATATATATATATATATATATATATATATATATATATATATATATATATATATGTATATATATATATATATATATATATATATATATATATATATATATATATATATATATATATATATATATATATATATATATATATATATATATATATATATATATATATATATATATATATATATATATATATATATATATATATATATATGTATATATAAAAAAATTCCAAAAATCGACTAAAAATATTGTCAAAATCAGTGCTCTGTGCCTCAAATATATAGAGCACTTAGTGAACTTTAAGGTGCAATAATTGCCCAAAGAGTGAAGAGTCCATCTCGAAGCGTGTGACGGTATCATATATTTAAGTGTGGTAGCCCTTGCTTTCAGCTACTACACTATTTATTTTAAATAAAAGAATTAAGGCGTGTGAAAATTTTCATTATATTTACAAAAATTGTATGGTAATTGTTTCGACATACCTCGCATTCATTAAATATGAAGTTACAATATTCCAGATGTGACGGTTAATAATTTTTAATTTTTTTAAGAGATTATACTGGAAGCAGGAGGTGTGCGGAGGTGCAGGAGGAGCTGTGGAGTCGAACCACAGTCTAATCTCTTATGTCATTGTGTTGCTACGATAGTACTTTTCAAAACGACATTGATGTTTAACCGATTTCAAATTAGACAATTTTTTTTTCGTGTGGCAAATAAGCAAAGATGCACAATATAAAATATATACCTCATAAAGAGTATCTGAATACAAGATACAAGATTCTTTTAAGTTATCTATTTGAGATATCAGATAAAAGATATATTTATTGTATTTCAAATACCAATTCCAAAAGTATCTTGTATCTGATATCTCAGATACATCACTTAAATGTATCTTGTATTCCAGATCATTTTTCTGAGGTATCTTGTACATCTCTGCGAAAGAAATCGAGTTTCAATCCAAATAAAGAGCACTTGCGGCTCTTATTCAATCAAAAGAAAAACACGAGTCAAAGCCGTCATCATATACTTGTAGAAACTTACGGTAACATCCCGAAACCCAACAGACTTGTAGACGTTGGTTGAGCCAATTAAAAATTGGTGATTTTGACTTGAAAGATAAAGAACTCCCAGGTCAACCAAAAATATTTGAAGATGCCTAATTGCAAGCTTTGTTGGAAGAAGACGATATGCAAACTCAACAACAAATGACAGATAGGTCAAATGTTTGTCCCCGAACCATTTATGATCGTCTGCGTGTTATTGAAAGAGCCAGAAGGCAAGAAAATGGGTATTACATTACCTGAACGAGAGCTAGATTTAAAGGCGAAAAACGATGTGCGAAGTTTTGCTTTCTCAGTCTGAAAGAAATACCTTTTTGCATCGGATCGGGACTGGAGACGATTATATTTCGAGAATCTAAAAAGCAGGGTGTCGTCTACTATGAACTTCTGAAACCAGGTGAAACAATTATTACTGTCCGCTATTGTCAATAAATAATCAATTTAAACCATGCATTGATCGAACAGCGCCCAGAATAGGCTACAAGACATGGAAAAGTGATTTTGCAGCACGACAACGTCCCATCATGCACAGCGAAAACGGTCAAAGACACCATTTCTGCACATGGCTGCCAACTCTTTCTCCACCCGCCGTACTCACCAGACTTGGCCTCTACCGACTACCTCTTATTTTCCATGAAACACTTTTCTTCCACAAACATTTCCATGAAAAACAATTACGGAGATCTCGAAAAATGGCTTCTCTAAACTCAAAAGATTTACGGTTTTTCTGAGAAGGCGTCCACAAATTACCAGAAAGGTGGGAAAGCGATGGGTGGCGATGACGTACACCATTTTTTACCTTTCTCCCAAAATAAGTATGTTTTTCTTAAGAAACTATTAAGCATTATTAACCAATACCACACCTGGTTCAATAAACACAATAGGAAACTGCATTATAGTTTCGTATTTGAAGAAGGCACTACATGTGAAACAATTGTCATACTATTTTCGAATATAGTGAAAATTTAGACGTTAGTCTGAGTTCTTATGAAAAGTTAAATATGATGGTCGATAATAATCATCGAAGGGTTCGATCAGTGCTGTCCCATACCAGTTCTACCAGCGATAAATATGGAAGAGTCGTCTGCTAGTCGGGAGCTGCCACCGCAAACTTTTCTTTAAAAACAATTATTTGATGAACTGAATGCTGTCTAGTATTATTTTACTAATAGATCTGAAATGGAAGAACTTGTACATACAGCGTAGCAATGGGCTGCAATATTTGGGTTGAATAATGGGTTGGTATTTTTACTTATTTAAGCTTATAGCCTACCATACTGTAATTCTTGTGTAAAGTAATAGCTTTATAACAGTTTAAGGTGAAAGTTAATTTTTTCCATTCACCCCAAAAACGCCTGACCTTTCTTCTCCAGTACGACTTGCTAAACAAAATCTAAATTGATCACTAAAGCAAACTAAGTTTCATGTAGGTCCGATTCAAGTCTGGCTCAGCACTGTTCCTCTGGGGCGCTATAAGAGGAAGACTTCAATAAGTACACCACCCCATCGCCAAAAAATGTCATGTCGATGAATAGTCCTGATTGTAGAACCATCAAAAATATCACGCAGATATCGGAAATTTTTATAACAATTTCGAACAAGAAATCTAAAATACTGTGGGTCAACTCCATTGGATATTTTTTAAACGACCAGATCTTGTATTTATGCATAACTCTGATCATCAACTCATTTTACTCATATCCTCAGAACCGCAGATATGACGTTTTAGTTCTTCGAGCCGAATGATAACTCTGTCTTACGGTCACCCATTCAATTATTTACCGCGACCTACGTCGCTTAACTTCAGTTATCGAGAACTGAAGCTCGACGCGGTGCGGCTATTCCGACCCCTTAATGGCATATAAAACAATATAGAATAATCTCGTTATTTCATGAAAACCTAACTTTGTTTCAATTCCTATAGTGGAATCTTAGGTGTGAAGCACTACCCTCGAAAAGATTTACCACTAAACTCTAACTCACTTTTTAATTAAACCTCTCAACGCGCGTTTCTCTAACCATGTTACCATCATGAGGAGATGATTCAATGTGATTCAGATTTGGTTCTTTTATACCATTATATCAACTTCTTTTTCAACTCCGAATTATGGCCTGAATATGGCCGAATTATGGCCTGAAATAACATGGTTCATGAACAACATAGTGCAATAATACTTGATTAGCTTAGTAGCACAGACTACAACTTGATAAAAACAAACCATTTACTTCGTCATATTTTTCGGAATCTCATACAGAAATATAAAGGTGAACAAGCTACACTGAGAATATTTTCTGTGTGGTTCAAATATGTATGCAACATGTTGCAGGTTTTTTATTCAGTAGTATATAATATTTATTAAAGTCTTAAAAACTGCCGGTCGCTTTGGTGCGGCGGTAAGAGCGCCTGCTTTGCCGAATCCGCGCTGAGCGGTAGCTGGTTCGATTCCAGCGCTCGGATGGTTATTTTTCTTTCTTCTCTCCGTTTATCTTTCCTAAATGTTTGTGATTGTTTCTAGGCAAGAGTGTAAAATCCGACTACGAATTACCCCTCAGTTACGCCAGTTAAAGGCTGGGTAAGGCCGGATGCCTTCTGAGAAGTGTTCTACGTTGGTCACTCGCCAGTCGGTAGGTTTCCTGATAGACTTATGGGTAGGCACATAACCAAAGGTTTATAGCCCGAGAGGGGTGCTGGCCTGGGTTTGTCGGAAGCTGATGACCGTGGTTCGGAACCCACGTTAAGCTGTAGGTCCAGTCGCTAAATAGCCTAGTTGCTGATGCGCCTCTAACCCAAACACTTTACTTTACTTTTACTTAAAAACTGATTTAAATAACTTATAGTCATGTTACTCACGATATTACTAGCAAATTTTTAAACTGATTTATTGAAAGTATGATTTCTCTTTTTTTAACAATATTTATTTTGCACGACTGAACTCATAAATACTTGTTTATTTTTTTTTATCAATGCCCGTACACTGACCAGTTTTATTGACAAATTCAGAAACAAAGAGAATGCCCATATTTGTTTTTAAACCACGGATATTCGTTCGTATACACGGGCAAATATATATCGTTCTGTGTTTGAAATCCGGCAAATGTACGTGTTTTTCCCAGACATGAAAATTTTAACAATGCCTGCGCGTTTGTGTTTACGTAGATGTGGTATAGAAAAACGGGATATTTGGCCGTGATGTTATAAAAAATTTTAAAAAATCTATATTTATTCTAATTGAAAAAAATTTTAAAACATATTGTGAAATATCAGTTTAATCCACCATAGGCATAACTTTTTTCAGTTATGTAATATTTGCCTGGTTGAAAATTTGTAAAAAATAAAATAACAGCAGCCTTTTTTACATTACGCCCTTTATGATATCTGATATAAATTTCTAATCATTTCCCTTGTTAAGCTAGAAATTGTAGCATTCTCTGTATTTCTTAAAAAAAATATTATATATCTAATATTTTCACGGCTGGTAGATAATGTTTCTAAATCATTCTATAGGTGGATCCGTTCATTCTGTGAAGAGTCACGACATTTAGCCACAATCTCACTTGGCATTCTCAAGCGTTGTCCGTCCAACATTTGGACTCTTCAGTCGAAGCGGACAACGATTGAGAATACCGAGTGAGGTTGTGGCGAAATTTTTCGATATATATATATATATATATATATATATATATATATATATATATATATATATATCATGCACTCCACTGCTTGGAGTGCAGTGGGAGTCATCAAAGTAGAACCTTTGCCATTGCCTCATCCGCTATCCAAAGCGCCAGCAGGGGTCTCCCAAGACCAGTTTCTGACTTTAAGCCGTCATCAGCTGGACTCAAGCTGAACACCTGGATAGCGACTAAAGGAACGACTAAAACCATGGCCGTATAAATTGGCCATGTCGAATGGTGGCTGCAATCACATGCAGCTCTGCCATCCTGCGGTAACCGGCTGCAACAGATAAACTGTGCGAGACCGTTCGTGGCCCGTCTAACCTCGGGTAACTACCAGGTATATTTAAAAAATAGCGCAATGGGCTCATGGAGAAATATATTAAAAAAAAAGAACATTCTCGCTGGATGCTCCACGTTACGGTTTTGTCATTTCTTCATTCCACCATTCAAAGTACTGGCAGGTGTCTCCCAAGATCGATTTCTGCGTATTCACGTGTCGAGAAATACACTACAATACAGTTACCATCTCAGAAAATATTTATGAAAGTCAATTCTAACCGATTATTAATTGTGCCCCATTTAAAACAACAAAAGTCAAAGAAATAAACTATATAAATCAGAAGTTTATTTATATGAGTACGGTTCGTGTTCAAAAGTCAATGTTGGACAAAGAGGAAGGTGTTTCTTAATGGAATGGCCTATAAGTTATACCAAAGAATAAAATAGTTGGGTTTTTGAATAAAAAATAATGATGAGCTTTTTTACTTTATTTTGAAACTTTATTATAAATAACATTAATAATCGATGCAAAAAACTTTTAAAAAATTGTTTGAAATTAATTATAAATGCAATAAATTTATAAAATTTTGACTAAAATGAACTGACAAGACCGCCATGATTGCCGGCCATGTTTGTGACGTCATTATATTAAACTGTTTTCACGGAAGTATTGTTAACGACTTTTACGTGTGTATACACTGTCAAATTATTGAAGTTTAGTGCAAAAAATATTTTTGGTTACTAATTTAATTCAGTACTGTGTGACAAAGAGTTCATAAAGACCAATTCTGATAATATACCAGGTGTAGATATTTTTATGGTCATAGATTTTCTCAAAAATGACAATAGGTTTAATTCAGCTGTGACGTTCGAGATGCTAATTCACGAATTTGAGATTTTTAAGAAATTAGAGTATAAATGTAAATAAGGAACAAAATATTTATATCAAATATATATATATATATATATATATATATATATATATATATATATATATATATATATATATATATATATATATATATATATATATATATATAATTATTTGTAGGGAGTCACTCGAAAGTTCCGGTTAGGTTATGTTCGATTTTACAGTAAAAATTGGATTTGCATGGTGAAAGGGCATGTATGTTCAAAACATAAAGTTCTGAGTAAAGCTTACACCATAATTATTAATGAAAAACCAAGAGACAAGTTCAAAATACCCAATCTGACAATTGTGTAGCTTCAGCAAGTAATTAATAATATTTCGTATATATTTGAGGACAGGTGATTGTAAAAATTTGATGTTGTTTTAGGATTAAACCGTCGTGCTGCTTGGAACCATTGATCCACATCGTGTAGCACATTTAAATCATTTGTTAGGAAATTTTAATAGAACAATTTGAACAAAATGGTACGAGGCAAGCAGGATAACTAATTAGTTCTAATTAAATCTAATTAGATTTGACATTTTCAATAAATTTATCAATACACTGATGATAAAAATAAATATAAGTTGATTAAAAACTAAAACACTAGCTTAAAAACTAAAACTAAAAAATTAGCTGTCTGTAATGTTAAAGGGAAATAAACATTGTGAGGTCACATACGCTCGGGTTTTTTCGGGAGCTGTCGGCGCATCATCGGTACTATGTAACAGTTATTTTCAATTTGATAAAAAATAAAAATAAAAATAGTTTTGTTATAAAAGTACATTTTTTTTTCAAAACCCCAATTTTCATTATGCTAACTTAATGTTATTATGCCACTTAATGTTAGAAAATCACAAATTGAGGGTTATAATGTTATATAAGGAAAATAAATCTAAAAAACTAAAGTGACAGCCTAGAAGAGGGCCTCGAGAGCGTAGAAATTTATAATAGTACAAAATTGGGTATTTTGCTTAATGACCAGGTACACTTAAATGGTTTACCCATTTATATTGCGTATCTAGACATTGAAAAAATGGAATTCCCGACTCTCATCATTTATGATATCATTAGGTCCATGGATCTTT